>ML810707.1:47571-74571 GCA_009831015.1 Picea engelmannii
TAGCTATGTATTAATTTATTTTATCTTCAATAATAAATTCAATATATTTTTATTGAAATATAATAAATATATAATATATTTTTATTATGAGACAAATTCTTGTTGTAGAATTTAGTAGGGTTTTTCAAACTATTTGCCAAAATCGAACTATAAAAACTGTAGCTGGAAGGCTCGACTCTTTTAACCGAATTCTTTAATAGTTATTACGATAGTAGAGAACTCGGAACTTTCATACAAGTAGTTAATACGAAATCCAAAAACATAAAATCGCACTTATAATTTCAAAAGCCGGACTGATTCAAGGAATCTTTATGTGACTTCCGTGTAGAGATTCGCTGGAGCTTCAAAATAACACGGAACACTTCAACAGTACACTCGCAGCTAGCAAAAGGTAAAGACCGTGTGCAATTAGAACAAGATACATAAACGCTTCATTTGCATCCCTCCAGTTTTGGGTCTGGTTGTATTGTATGAAATTCAAGTATACCATGGTTTCCAGATAGGTAGAGCCAGGTCACCAGTATGCATAGGATATTAGATAATATAAAGTTGGAATTTCTCAATAAATTAAACCTGAATAGATACGAGTATATTAGTCTGGAAATTCGCAATAAAAATAAACATGAAAGATATCATAAGATGTGCCATTATTCCTACGAGCTCAGAGTGTAATAAAGAACCTTACGGTGGACATAATCGGTGTTTAAGGTTGTAACCCTGACCCTAAATTTTCGTGCGAGCCATCTCCAGTGACACGCTAATCCAGGGCGCTTGGTAAATCACGTTGTGCAATAAACAAGAACTGTCTTCGTTACTGTGCATGACCCTTTTAAGTCAGAGTGGAAGCGTAAATCAAGGGGATGTCTGCGCCTGGAGTAAGGGAGCCATTAATCAGGTGGGCATGAGTGAAAATGCATGCAGGACGAGGACTGTGCATTTATTAAGGTGACAGTCGAAAGGGAGAGGCATACATGCATCAGAGAACTCGCCCCTCTACACGTGATTTTCCCAGCGTGTGAATCCTTCAATGTACGCACAGGTATGACAGATTTTCCCCAAGGGCCAGACACACAAGAGGCAAGGCATTATCGATTATGTGCAGAAAAAGAATTCAGTGGGAAGCATGTTGTTAGAATAACCATAACCAAATAAATGAATCGATTAATTTAAGTGGAGGCCAAAAGAATAGTTTATCCCCGGGACGTTATCCATCAAGCAAGATGATAAGTGATGGCTTGAAAAAAAACAGGAGGACTGTTATCATTTTAAAGTAATCGGAAGAAAATTAATAAAGACAGACCCTAGGTTATTACCAGGAATTTGTAACAGCAAGGGGGAGAAGGCCAGGGTCCGGGAAACCAAACTCTGTCTGAGGGCGAAGGAATCAAGGTAAACTGCCAGGTAAAAATTCCAGCAAAAATTCAATAAGGTTGCAGGGTACGGGGAAGGTCCTGACTGCCACCATTCGCTTTCATTACACCCTGGTTTCGCCTAAAATGTAATACAGATTGGAAGAAAGAGAATCGTCGGTGAGGAGGAAAAACATCACAATTTAATTTTCCAAGAAATAAAATAGTCACAGTTTAATTGCTAGAAGAAGTATCAGCGTAAGCTTAAAATTTTGCCAGCAACCTTCACTACAGAGTAAATTTATCCCTTCTTACAAGAGAAGCAGCCCAATGCAAAAATAAATAAATAATACGAAGAGCCTGATGCAATTAGATGCAATTAGATGAAGGATAAACTAATTTTTGTTCGCCCATCACCAATTTACAACAGCTGAGATGAAGTTTTACAACAATAATTATAATCGGCAAAGTAATAAATAAGCATTCTACTCTACCAAGTAAAAGACCATACCATTGCCGTATCGCCGCCTCGAATGACATCCGTGCCTCGATCGATGTCCCACGCTCCTTTCCACTCCTGCTCGCCGACCGTAGAGACTACACCGGTACCTCCCAGCCAATCGCTAGGGGTACTCTGCTTCCCCCTTAGCCCCCCGAGCCGCAAAGGGGCCACACAAGATCCAGAGATAAGACTAGCTTCTCAGCTCGCCTCCAAGGCTGAGCTACCACTCCAACATAGCTGAGAAATTCCCAACTCCTCACAAGCAAACAGTCAAGCCACAATCCTGCAGCGTAACGTTATGCTAACCGTTCATCCCTTCTTCCTCCTTTTCCCCTTCTTTTATAGAAATTTGAGACCCACCTACTTTCCCTAAATCATTATTAATTTAATTTTTAATGACAATCCTCTAAAAATTGTATGTCGTCCAAGTGTCACTCCTCCCCCACCTTTCTCCAAAATTATTTACTTTAAAAATATAAAAAGACTCATTTCCCTCACCCCCCTATAGTCGCTCCTAAAATTACTCCTAGGGTTCCTAGATCCCCTCACATGCTTTTAATAACTTTCTCTAAAAGAAGTTGCTATTTCATTTCATTATAGAAAGTTATTAATTGYTGATTCCTTTTTGCTTTTTACCCTATGTCCCTTACTTTCCTTTATTAAGTTTCCTTTATTACAAGTTTCCTTATTTCTATTATTTATTCCTTTTTTTTTCTTTYTTTTTTTTCTTTTAAACCCAAAAAAGATAAATGCGCTTAATAGTCYTTTCATTATATTTTTAAAATCCTAACTTTTATACTCCCACACTTTAATTAGTTTTATTTCTTCTTTATCATTTAAAAACCATGGGTTTCAATTAATTTATCTCCCTCATTACTTTACCCCCYTTWMWTTTAAGAAGACTTTAAYTAACACYTAGGAGGGTTTTARTTTACGCCCTTATGTTTATTTTTTTTTTGTAGGATCTTTTCTTAGGGCTTRTCAAAATTTTATCTTAGAGATGTTTTAAATTTAGGTTTWGATTTGAACTGGGCGACAATTAATTAGGGGAGKCRTTKTRAGAATTTCCWTCARGCGTTAAGGTCTTTAGGGTCATCTAGGTTTGTCTCATCATCAYCAYCAATGCGAYGTGCCCTTCAGGACGCACTACGTGCTCCAAGGGTGMCACYCRCCTTGTTTYYTTYTGTTGCRCGACGTGCCCTTCAGGATGCACCACGTGCTCCAAGGGTGCCACTCACCAACTTGTGTTTCTTTTGCGCGACGTGCCCTTCAGGATGCACCACGTGCTCCAAGGGTGCCACTCGCTGACTTGACTGATTGGTAGACATATATAACCCCTGGAGTCAACACTCCGCCAAGTGAACTTGTGGGAGACTAAGGGCTCTAAGGAATAAGGCCCTCGCCTTATTGTGTGCCCCTTAGAATCATCGTGAGCGACTTTTGCAGTCTGCCCTCACGGCATCGTGGATCCTCTCGAACTAGGTAATCGTTAACCTACAGTTCGAGCCACGACGGGAGTGCTAGTAGGCTGTGGCAGGGCTGCTGTCTACACCTCTCCCTTAACCTCTCTGGAACTCGTGTGTGGCCCCTTTACTCCATATGTGAGTCTGGTCGGCAAGCTATCGTCAGCCTGCATCATCAACCATCATGTCAGAACATGTCAACAACAGATCATCAAATAAATAAATATCATGGTAAATAAATCAACTCAAATATCACACTCCCTGACTCAATCCGAAGTCCAAGGGTTCCATCGATGCCTCTACATCCTCCAGGTCAAAACCCTGCACACTCAAATAAATTGAGTCAATAGCACCTGTATATACAATAGTAAAACATCATGTCATCTATCATAGCGCATCATAATCGATTATAAATGTTTTAACATCAGAAAAGTCCAGATCACTTGCGAGCAAGTGTCCTCAAATAATAGGTTTTCTCAGTGCACCAGAGCGGGATGTTACATACACCCCCTCTTGGTCTAAACTTCGTCCCGAAGTTTCTCAGTATAAATGCCAAAATAATATTACCACAATATCATAAGTACCACAGTATCATAAGTCTATCTATCAAACAAAAATGGAAACTGTTGGCGCATATCATATGCGTCCTCCCAGGTTGCCGAGTGTGGACTATAACTTTCCCACTGGACCTTGACTTGATCTATCGTTCGACGTCGTAACTGTCGAACGAGATGATCTAAAATGCGGACTGGCTCAGCCATGAGCGCTCCCTCGTCCGATACCTGCCAGGAACTCATGTCAATCACGTGTGTAGGATCACTAATATAATGTCTCAAAACATATACATGAAAAACATCGTTCATACGCCTCAAAGAGTCAGGCAAGGCTAGTCGATAGGCCACGAGCCCCTTTCTCTCCACAATCTCGAAAGGTCCCACGAACCTAGAAGAGAGTTTAGATCCCCTTCCAAACTTGATCGAACTCTTATGCGGCTTAACCCGCAAGAAGACTCGATTGCCGACCTCGTAACTACGGTCGACTCGGTGCACATCGGCATAACTCTTTTGTCGATCCTGCGCTTCTTTAATCCTTTGTCTTATGGTTTGCATTTTCTCTTCCATTTCTCGGATCGCTTCTGGTCCCACTAGGACCCTATCCTCAAGCCAATCCCAACTCAAGGGCGTCTGACATGGTCGCCCATAAAGGAACTCAAAAGGCGCCATCTTAATGGTGCTCTGGTAACTGTTGTTATAAGCGAACTCTACTAGAGGCAAGAATTCCTCCCAACATTTTTGTTGGTCCGTCACGTACATGTGCAACATGTCTTCCAAGGTTTGGTTCGTACATTCTATCTGTCCGTCCATCTCTGGGTGATATGCAGTACTAAAGTTAAGTTGAGTTCCCAAGGCCTCTTGGAAACTCATCCAAAATCATCCAGTAAACACCGATCCTCGATCGGATATAATCCTCTTAGGCACGCCATGCAGCCTCACAATCTCACTGATCAAAACTCTCACTATGTCAGGTGCCTGATACGTCGTACGCACCGGAATAAAGTGAGTGCTCTTCGTTAGAGTGTCTAATACTACAAAAATCGAGTCGTGACTCCTTGCCGTTAGTGGCAATCCAACAATAAAATCCATCGAAATGACTTCCCATTTCGATTCTGGAATGGCATGTGGGTGAAGTAATCCTGTCGGGTGTCTATGTTCAGCCTTTACCTGCTGACACTAGAGACATCTAGCCACAAAGTTGACTATGTCGGCCTTCATTCCTTTCCAGAAGAACAAAGGCTTAGGGTCTTCCCTCATCTTCATAACTCCCTGGTGAGCCATGTAAACTGCTCTATGAGCCTCGCTCAAGATCAACATCCTCAGCTCGTTGTTTGGTGGTACGTAAATTTGACTTCTAAACCTCAATAAACCATCGCTATCAAATGAATATCCCTCATATCGTGGTACAATCATTGTGTTTTGTCCGATAAAATCCTCGACTTCTTTGTACCATTCATCGTCACGCTGTAAAGTGAGAATCTTCTCATGTAGGTTCATCTGAAGAGGCAACACCGAAAAGATGAGTGGTCTTCGACTCAAAGCATCAGCTACTCGGTTCACTATCCCCTTTATGTAAGTAATCTCGAATTCGTACTCGCTAAGCAATTCCGACCAATGCCGTTGTCGCGCGTTCAGGTTGCTTTTCGTGAAGATGTGTTGTGGTCCACAATGATCAGTCTTTAATTCAATTTTTTGTCCAACAAGGTAGTGTCTCCAAACTTTCAAGGCATAAACAATGGCTAATAACTCCAAATTGTGCGTCGCGTAACTCTCCTCATGCCTTCTTAGTTTTCTCGAAATGTAAGAAATCACTCGTCCGTCTTGCATCAAGACTCCGCCTAAACCTTCCTTGGATGCGTCAGTGCATACCAAGAAGTCTACGTCCCTCTCAGGGACCTTTAGTATCAGCGCTATTGTCAACAACTCTTTAAGCCTTCAAAATGCTTTCGCGCATTTCTCAGTCCAAACAAACTTCTTGTTTTTCTTTTGCAATTTCATGATTGGACTTGCTATCTTCGAAAATCCCTCGACAAACCGTCGATAGTATCTAGCTAAACCCATAAAACTACGCACTTCTGTGACATTTGTCGGCGCAGGCCATTCCATAATAGCCTCAACCTTGGCTGGATCCGCGGCGATGCCTTCGCCGGAGATGAAATGCCCTAAGTAGTGGATCCTTGATTGATAAAAAGAGCATTTGGACAACTTCCCATACAATTTGTGCTCTCGCAAACACTGTAGTACCAAGTGCAAGTGCTCGTCATGCTCCTTCGTCGTCCGAGAGTAGATCAGAATATCATCACTGAATACTTGGATGAACTTATCCAAGTACTCGCGGAACACCCCGTTCATCAAACTCATGAATACCCCTGGGGCGTTTGTCAATCCAAATGGCAAAACAGTAAACTCGTAATGTCCAAATCTTGTCTTAAAAGCGGTCTTAGGGATTTCATCCTCCTTGATCCGTAACTGGTGATACCCTGATCGCAAATCGATCTTGGAGAACATCGTCGCACCCTTCATTTGATCGAACAGATCATCAATTCTTGGTAAGGGATATTGATTCTTGATCGTAGCCTTGTTCAGTTGACGGCAGTCAATGCAAAGCCTCCACGATCCATCCTTCTTCCGAATGAAAATAACTGGTGCACCCCACGGTGACACACTAGGACATATCAGTCCCAGGTCCAACAACTCCTTCAGTTTCATTTTCAACTCTTGCAAATCTGAGGTCGACATCCGATAAGGAGTTCTTGCTATCAGTTCGGTCCCCGGTTTCAGTTCTATAGTAAACTCCAATTCTCTTTCTGGCGGCATCCCAGGAAACTCCTCTGGAAATACGTCCGAAAACTCCTTCACCACCGGAAGGTGTTCTAGACCTTCTGCTACTCCCTTTTCGTTTAGCGCAAGGATCGCATAAAGCTTGCACCCCTTGCGCGTACTCTTCCGTAACTGTAAGGAAGAGACGAACCTCAGGGATACTCCCTGGTTCCATCCTACAATCACCCGTCTATGTCCTTCATCATCAACCAAGCTCAACCTCTTTGTCTTACAGTTGAGTATCGCCTCATGCATTTCCAACCAATCCATACCGATCACGATGTCATAAGATCCTAAGATCGTGACGTACAAGTTGACCCTCGTGACAAAATCTCCCAGGTTAAGGGCACAGCCCATAACCTTTCCTCCAACCTTCCATTTGGCTCCCGAAGCCATCTCCACGAAGCTAAACTCATCCTATTCGACTGCCTTTACCTTATCCTTTTTAGCGCTGCACCAGAAATGAAACTCTCAGTAGCACCTAGATCTATCAAAATATTAAGGGTATGGTCAGTGATAGTACCTGTCGTCTCGAGCACAGTCGACTGGTGCTCTACCTGGCGGTTATTCACCGCTGCGTGAATCCAATGGGCCTTGCCCATATCTCCCACTGTAGTGGGTCCGGTTGATTCGGACGCTCTGGTCCTCTCCACAGGATGATCGCGCTGGTAGTGTGGCTCCCCACACGTCCAACACCCCTTCTTCGGCCCAGTAGTCCTAGTACCCGAAGTAGAGTATGACGGCCCACTGGCCTGGAAACCTGGTCTGTTCTGCTGAACAGGCCTAAACTATTGTTGTTGCAGCATACCAGATGAACCCTGCCCTGCAGGTCTCGCTGGAGTCCTGGTCTGACCCCCGCTGATAAGCTCCTCCTCTGCTATGAGGGCCTTTTGGATAGCGTCGTGCAAGGTTTGAGACATCAGAATCCTAACCTTTGCACGCAGGCTACCGTTAAGGCCCAACACGAACCTATTGACCTTGAGCTTCTCAGTTTTCAGGTGCGGAGCATACCAGAGCAGCTCCATAAAACGTGCCTCGTACTCAGGCACCGTACAACCTCCCTATCGTAAGGCGTTGAACTGATTGAGCTGACGCTCAATGAATTCCTCAGAAAGATACCTCTCTCGGAACCGTTCCTCAAAAATTTCCCATGACACGTCTTCAACGGCCATGTTTAGCTGCGGCAGGAGCGTCTTCCACCATATAAGAGCGCTCCCCTTCAGTTGAAAGACCTCCATGCGGACCTTCATGTTGGAGGTATAATCGCGAAGTGCGAAGCACATCGCCATATTCTCCAACCATGCCTCGGCAGCTGCGTCGTCCGGGGCATGAAATAACTCGGGAAATTTTACCTTCTCGAGTTCACGGTGAATGCTACCTGTAACGGCCGGTGCACGTGGCGGAACCTCAGGGGGTGCCAGCGCCCTGGCCTCGTCTCAGTCCAATCTGTTGATCAGTGCCTCGGAAATGCGCTGAAAGGATCTCATCATCCCAACAACATCGCCAACCACTATCTGCTCCTGTCCGAGAACCTGCTCGCCTCCCTGGGGGTTATACCCCTCAGGCGTGGATGCTACTGGAGGCGTCACGCCTCCTCCCCTAGCACCCCGTCGTCTGCCTCCGTGGAATCCTCTAACCTGTATTTCCATGCATGCATACGATCAACTCGATCAGCAATAGTACAACAAATCAATCATGACAACGAAAGTCGTAGCGAATCCCAAGTCGCGGGTCGAACCGGCTCTGATACCATATGTAACGACCTCCTCGTTACGACAACATCTCTAAGAACAGGTGCAAAATTTTTTTAGTTTAACGTGTGTGCGCGCGTGTAGAAGTAACAACCACACTTGACTCTGCATCACCACTCGACAACCAACAAGACGGAACCACGATGTTCAGCACAAGAAGACTGAAGGCACACAATGAGTAGCTGCAACAATATACGACCATAGGCATAAGGCACACGACACAAACATTAATACATACTGGGGGTGCACAGTAAGAACACAGAGGGAAGAATCCATGGTGTTAGGGTTACTATTTCTGCACAGGAAAGCAGGGCATTTAGTCTTATGTCTTCTCGAAAGAAGATTAGACAGGCCCCTGGACGACTGCTCAGGCAGAAACTAGTAACCCGACCTAGAACAAGACGCAAGCAAGACGGACACAACAAGATGACCCCGACATATCACAGTGACAACAAGCAATAAACGCTCCTAGACATAAGTCGTACAACTAGCAGCCGTAAGCACAAAACGACACCAGGTGTTAAGTACAATACAGTCACAGATGGAAGAATCCAATAGTAGAGTTTACTATTTCTTCACAGAAAAGTAGGGCTTTTAGTCTTATGTCTTCTCGAAAGAAGATTAGACAGGCTCCTGGCCGACTGCTCAGGCAGAAACTAATAAATCTTTTAGGGAGTCGCAGTAGTGGAAACTATGCCTTTAAACAACCCGAGACTACTGATACAGCTCAAGATTCTTTACACCGAAAAATCACCCACACAGACATATATACTAAGGTTACCTGGGGAGTCTACCTCCCACCTGACCAACAGTCCCGACACACGGAAGGTTTATCAACCAAGCCCAACTTTATCTACAAGGAACAACACCCTCAATATAGTCTCAGAAATTCTATTGTACTTAACTCAGGGTTATTACACCGTAAATGTTTATCAATAGTGATGAAAGCTACAAAACACTACCAGAAATATTAAACACCTTTCATTTATCTCACATATCTGGGCCATGATTTTACAATTACAATACCTCTTATATGCTATCACCACCAGAATTATAATGACCTTCCAAGATAAAACACTCAATTAAACATGAGGGGCTCACAGTGCGATGTCATCAACGATCATAAAGTTCAATAATAATGCATTAAAATAACATCATAATTATAGGTAACATCAATTTGAAATTAACAATATACATCATAATTAAAAATGGCAATCTATAATTAATAAAATTTTAAATGACAATAATTATAAGGGAAATTTTTGGAAATGACAACTATCAATATTACAATGACCTTGCAGAAATAACGATCACCCTTCTCCATATGTGATATCCAATAAAAACACAACTACAATATCCTTTCCATCAATGACCACGCCAATGCATATTTTTAATCAAATAACCTTGCAATATAAACATCAACACTTTACAACTAGGCCTTCATTAAGATACAATTGTAGAAGATATAAAGACTAATTATAAAGGAAATAAGAATGGGATAATTACATCCTCATCTAAATGTATTAAAATTTAACAATTAATTTATGTAGGTAGAATTTTATGGGTGACAACATTCAATATAAAGGTATACTAGTGGAAGTGCCCGCTTGCAATAACAACTGAAGAATCCAACATTAAAATAAAGGTAAACTAGTGGAAGTGCCCGCTTGCGATAAACAACTGAAGAACCCACCCTTGCCCCCATGCATTGAATTGATGTGATATTGGGATCAGAAGCTACTGCTCAGTAAATAAACAATTAGGATTAACATGGCTCCCTTAACCAAATAATAAAATAATGTAATCAAATATTATAATGGCTTCCCTATAGCTATGTATTAATTTATTTTATCTTCAATAATAAATTCAATATATTTTTATTGAAATATAATAAATATATAATATATTTTTATTATGAGACAAATTCTTGTTGTAGAATTTAGTAGGGTTTTTCAAACTATTTGCCAAAATTGAACTATAAAAACTGTAGCTGGAAGGCTCGACTCTTTTAACCGAATTCTTTAATAGTTATTACGACAGTAGAGAACTGAGAGCTTTCATACAAGTAGTTAATACGAAATCCAAAAACATAAAATCGCACTTATAATTTCAAAAGCCGGACTGAGTCAAGGAATCTTTATGTGACTTCCGTGTAGAGATTCGCTGGAGTTTCAAAATAACACGGAACACTTCAACAGTACACTCGCAGCTAGCAAAAGGTAAAGACCGTGTGCAATTAGAACAAGATACATAAACGCTTCATTTTCATCCCTCCAGTTTTGGGTCTGGTTGTATTGTATGAAATTCAAGTATACCATGGTTTCCAGATAGGCAGAGCCAGGTCACCAGTATGCATAGGATATTAGATAATATAAAGTTGGAATTTCTCAATAAATTAAACCTGAATAGATACGAGTATATTAATCTTGAAATTCACAATAAAAATAAACATGAAAGATATCAGAAGATGTGCCATTATTCCTACGAGCTCAGAGTGTAATAAAGAACCTTACAGTGGACATAATTGGTGTTTAAGGTTGTAACCCTGACCCTAAATTTTCGTGCGAGCCATCTCCAGTGACACGCTAATCCAGGGCGTTGGGTAAAGCACGCTGTGCAATAAACAAGAACTGTCTTCGTTACTGTGCATGACCCTTTTAAGTCAGAGTGGAAGCGTAAATCAAGAGGATGTCTATGCCTGGAATAAGGGAGCCATTAATCACGTGGGCATGAGTGAAAACGCGTGCAGGACGAGGACTGTGCGTTTATTAAGGCGACAGTCGAAAGGGAGAGGCATACATGCATCAGAGAACTCGCCCCTCTACACGTGATTTTCCCAGCGTGTGAATCCTTCAATGTACGCACAGGTATGACAGATTTTCCCCAAGGTCCAGACACACAGGAGGCAAGGCGTTATCGGTTATGTGCAGAAAAAGAATTGAGTGGGAAGCACGCTGTTAGAATAACCATAACCAAATAAATGAATCGATTAATTTAAGTGGAGGCCAAAAGAATCGTTTATCCCCGGGACGCTATCCATCAAGCAAGATGATAAGTGATGGCTTGAAAAAAAACAGGAGGACTGTTATTATTTTAAAGTAATCGGAAGAAATTTAATAAAGACAGACCCTAGATTATTACCAGTAATTTGTAACAGCAAGGGGGAGAAGGCCAGGGTCCAGGAAACCAAACTCTGTCTGAGGGCGAAGGAATTGAGGTAAACTGCCAGGTAAAAATTCCAGCAAAAATTCAATAAGGTTGCAGGGTACGGGGAAGGTCCTAACTGCCACCATTCACTTTCATTGCACCCTGGTTTCGCCTAAAATGTAATACAGATTGGAAGAAAGAGAATCGCCGGTGAGGCGGAAAAAAATCACAATTTAATTTTCCAAGAAATAAAATAGTCACAGTTTAATTGCTAGAATAAGTATCAGCGTAAGCTTAAAATTTTGCCAGCAACCTTCACTAGAGAGTAAATTTATCCCTTCTTACAAGAGAAGCAGCCCAATGCAAAAATAAATAAATAATACGAAGAGCCTGATGCAATTAGATGAAATTAGATGAAGGATAAACTAATTCTTGTTCACCCATCACCAATTTACAACAGCTGAGATGACGTTTTACAACAATAATTATAATCGGCGAAGTAACAAATAATCATTCTACTCTACCAAGTAAAAGACCATACCATTTCCGTATCGCCGCCTCGAATGACGTCCACGCCTCGATCGATGTCCCACGCTCCTTGCCGCTCTTGCTCGCTGACCGTAGAGACTACACCGGTACCTACCAACCAATCGCTAGGGGTACTCTGCTTCCCCCTTAGCCCCCCGAGCTGCAAAGGGGCCACACAAGATCCAGAGATAAGACTAGCTTCTCAGCTCGCCTCCAAGGCTGAGCTACCACTCCAACATAGCTGAGAAATTCCCAACTCCTCACAAGCAAACAGTCAAGCCACAATCCGACAGTGTAATGTTACGCTAACCGTTCATCCCTTCTTCCTCCTTTTCCCCTTCTTTTATAGAAATTTGAGACCCACCTACTTTCTCTAAATCATTATTAATTTAATTTTTAATGACAATCCTCTAAAAATTCTCTTCCATCCAAGTGTCACTCCTCCCCCACCTTTCTCCAAAATTATTTACTTTAAAAATATAAAAAGACTCATTTCCCTCACCCCCCTATAGTCGCTCCTAAAATTACTCCTAGGGTTCCTAGATCCCCTCACATGCTTTTAATAACTTTCCCTAAAAGAAGTTGCTATTTCAGTTCATTATAGAAAGTTATTAATTGTTGATTCCTTTTTTCTTTTTACCCTATGTCCCTTACTTTCCTTTATTAAGTTTCCTTTATTGCAAGTTTCCTTATTTCTATTATTTATTCCTTTCCCCCCCCTTTTTTTTCTTTTAAACCCAAAAAGATAAATGCACTTAATAGACCTTTCATTATATTTTTAAAATCCTAACTTTTATACTCCCACACTTTAATTAGTTTTATTTCTTCTTTATCATTTAAAAACCATGGGTTTCAATTAATTTATCTCCCTTCTTACTTTACCCCCACTTAATTTAAGAAGACTTTAACTAACACTTAGGAAGGTTTTAGTTTACGCCCTTATGTTTATTTTTTTTTGTAGGATATTTTCTTAGGGCTTATCAAAATTTTATCTTAGAGATGTTTTAAATTTAGGTTTAGATTTGAACTGGGCGACAATTAATTAGGGGAGTCATTTTGAGAATTTCTTCAGGCGTTTAAGGTTTTTAGGGTCATCTAGGTTTGTCTCATCATCAACATCCATGCGACGTGCCCTTCAGGACGCACTACGTTCTCCAAGGGTGCCACTCGCCTCGTTTGCTTCTGTTGCGCGACGTGCCCTTCAGGATGCACCACGTGCTCCAAGGGTGCCACTCACCGACTTGACTGATTGGTAGACATCTATAACCCCTGGAGTCAACACTCTTCCAGGTGAACTTGTGGGAGACTAAGGGCTCTAAGGAATAATTCCCCCACCTTATTGCGTGCCCCTTAGAATCATCATGAGCGACTATCGCAGTCTTCCCTCACAGCATCGTGGATCCTCTCGAACTAGGTAATCGTTAACCTACAGTTCGAGCCACGGCGAGAGTGCTAGTAGGTTGTGGCAGGGATGTTGTCCACACCTCTCCCTCAACCTCTCTGGAACTCGTGTGTGGACCCTTTACTCCATATGTGAGTCTGATCGGCAAGCTATCCTCAGCCTGCATCATCAACCATCATGTCAGAACATGTCAACAACAGATCATCAAATCAATAAATATCATGGTAAACAAATCAACTCAAATATCACACTCCCTGACTCAATCCGGAGTCCATGGGTTTCGTCGATGCCTCTGCATCCTCCAGGTCCAAACCCTGCACACTCAAATAAATTGAGTCAATAGCACCTGTATATACAATAGTAAAACATCATGTCATCTATCATAACGCATCATAATCGATTATAAATGTTTTAACATCAGAAAAGTCCAGATCACTTGCGAGCAAGTGTCCTCAAATAATAGGTTTTCTCAGTGCACCAGAGCGGGATGTTACAAATAATAATTCCAATGTAGCCATCCATGCAGCGCTAAACCTACAATCACATGTTCATCAAAGATTAGTAGTAAAACTTGGAGTGGTAACAAAAAAAAAATAGGAAAAAATAAATTATGTAAACCTCTATCCATCATGAAAAAATATGACAGTTTTATTATTCATGGGAAATATATATGAGTTAGATCCCTCCGTCCATACTTCAATTATATCATAAAATCTGCAATGAATACCATAAAATTGGTGGAGGGAGTTCACATGAGAGTAGTATACCTTCAGAGAATCATGTATGAAATATATATGAAATGTACCTTGTAGGAGAGTCTTAGTGATGATGTTATCATTACTTCCATAATATGTCAAAATAATGAGGTCCCAACATAATGCTCAATCTAGACCCATGGGCTCATACTTCAAATAACCAACAACTTGAGATGAATTAGTGAGATCTACTAATATTCATGAACTATCCTCCATCATGGTATAAGGCATATCATTAAAACTATGGTGGCAGCCACTAATATCATTTGTATCAACTAATTGGCCAATTGTACAACAAGACTCTCTATTAATAATAAAAAAAAATATTAATAATAAAAAAATTTAGTTGAATCAAAAGAACATACAGGCTAATATATGTTTTCTACAGTAATTCCATCATCCCATGTAAAAATTTGATGACGAAGAAAACTAGAAAGTTCATGGGAAGAGGCTTTATATATTCTATATGCATATTATGACCATCAAGTGCCTCATAAGGGTGTGGCCCTGTATAATTTATTTGAATAGGATCATGGGAATAAAAAAATGTAGTTGAATCAAAAGAACATACAGTATGATATATGTTTTCTACAGTAATTCCATCATCACATGTAAAAAGTTGATGACGCAGAAAACTAAAAAGTTCATGGGAAGAGGATTTATATATTCTATATGCATACTATGACCATCAAGTACCTCATAAGGGTGTGGTCGTGTATAATTTATTTGAATCGGATCATGGGTGACTTTTTTCAAGATCAAACCATAAAAAATACTAGGATATAAAATAAAATAAGTCAAAGACATAAGAAAATGAAATGCCTCTCTAGAAAGAGAGCCATTTTCAATAGAAGTCTCCTTGAATGGTATATCTTCTTATTTATGCCCATTCATGATTGGTTTTAATTGTGAATTTGTGGGATACAGTTTAGGAATTTTTCCATAATCAAAACCTTCTTCCTTAACATTATTATCCTCTTCTGAGAAAGATACAAATTGTTGTACTGAAAATGTTATGCATTGTGTTTTTATTTATTATCCTTGATTTAACTGATCAACATTATTATTTTTCTCCTTTAGAATATGTAAATATGAAATATCTTCTAAAACATACTAATGGTTAGGATATAGGAGCAAATCACAACAATTTTTAGAACAACAAGGCTCAATAAATAATTTGGTAATTACAGGAAAACCTTCTTGATATTTCTCAATTAAACTAGAAGAGGTTATAATAGTCCTATCAAGTTTCGGTGAAACTTGCACAAAGAACCTATCTAGTATAAAAAATCATGCAAAGCTTATGAGAGAGAAAAGAGAAAGAGCGACAATCTTGAGAGAAAGAATGAGTTATATTAACTAAATGATTAAAATGAATAATACACATGATATACTCTACATGGATAAGTGAATGTGCCATAGTATTTATCTAGAGATATCTATAGACTCACTGACAAAAATTGAAGTAATTTGTCACCTAATCCTATTTAATTGGTTCATGCAATCATCAGTTAATTGAGTCACATGTGTGGAGTTCATAGAAACTAATGCATGAACACGATATGCACCCTCCTAGCTACATGCATGTTATTTGTTTTCTCATAGTGAGTAAATTGAGATGAACATGCAATTACACGTGTTAAAAATGATATTTCCATGCATAAGTATCCTCCACTAGTCTAACTAAGGTGTAACTGAATCTGAACTGAAGAGGTAAGGCATGTTATTTTGTAGGAGGTGACCAAATTTTTAGGGGGTTATTCTCAGGAGAGAATATTATCATATATGGAAGCACTCTCAACATTAGAATATCAACCTTATGAAAATAATTACCTATGTGAGTGTGTAATATCTCTAACACCCCCCTAAACACTACTAGGAAGTAAATGATGAATGGGTCTTGGAAACCAAGTCCATGTAAGGTACCCATTTTACAATGCATTTAAGAATGAACATTGAAAATAGAGGAAATAGGGAACACCTCGTGGGAAAAAAACCCCTCAAAGTACAATGTATCAAAAGATAATAAGGAAGAAAGGAAGTTGCTAAGCAATTGTGTCCTACACTCCAAGATGATTATGTAGGAAATGGAACTTTTTCTCCATAAATGTCTTGGTGAATATATCTATACTCTACTTGGTATATTAATAGTACTTAAAATCAATGGTATTATCATTTTCCATCTCTCTGATGTAATGCATATGGATCTCGGTATTTTTGGTCCACTATCGTTGCACTGGGTCTCTATAAAATTTGAGAGTACCATGATTTCCACACCAAATGGCAGGCGAACAATGGAACTAGATGTCAAAATCAGTGAGAAAGTTATGAATCCAAAGTGCATGAATAGTGATGTTGACCTCTCCTATATACTTGGCCTCTATAGGCGATAAAGAAATTTCTAACTATTTTTTTCTCGACCAACAAATGTTGGAATACTGAGAGGAGGAGTGAATTAGTATGATCACTTTTTACCACTTTCAATAACAATATATAATATTCAAATTTATCATCAGTATATCATTATGATTGCATTCAATATATCATGAACATATAACCAAAATCAATACCATTCAACAATATCACATCATATATACAGTACACCATAATTTACATGGAAACCCAAATGGGAAAAAAACATGGAATTATTTCTTATATATATCAAGAATACATTCATAGGAAGCACCAACTTATAAATTCTCCATCATCGACTGGAAGGAGGAAACAACCCCCTGATTTGCAGGCACCAACCTGAAGGAAACAACAACTCCCTTAGTTCTTTGGCACCAACTGGAAGGAGGCTATGACCCCCTGATTACAGGAACCAACCTGAAGGAAGCACCAACTCCTTGAGTTATCCAACACCAACCAGAAGGAGGCTACGACCCTCGGATTTACAGGAACCAACCTAAAGAAAGCTTTAACTCCCTGATTTATTTGACACCAACTGAAAGGAGGCTACAACCCCCTTTCCTTGCCCCATCCTTCCACTCTGAAATATAAGTGTAGACTCAAACTGTCACTACGAATGATCAAATTGTAACTTCCATTATCATCAACCAACCTGTCACTATCATTATCACATCAACCAATCATTTTCACTATATCACATCAACTTGTACCTGATGATCAAACAATTATCCAACCTGTCATTTTTTATGTCATTGTCACTAATATACCATCATCAACCTATGTGTCTCAACCATGTACCAAAGACCTATACCATATCATGCATCAACCATGTACCAAAATATATACCATACCATGCATCAACCATATACCAAATCATGTATCATCCATGTACCAAACCAAGTACATTGGCCATGTACCATATCACGCACATAAGATATCATCAATTAAGTGATTCAAGCATAACCAAGATAGCCCCAATACCATGATACCAATATAGCCAACATTTTCTACTAATAAATGTACCATAACATCACTAAGGTGTACCTCGACATGTACCAACATCACCAAGACATGCACTCATACATGTACCAAGAATATGCCTCAAACCATGCACCAAAGATGTGCCTCAAACATATACCAATGCCTCTATAAGGTACCAAAGGCATGACCATCACAACATTAACAAGTAACCAAGATGTACCAAAAACCATGTTCCTCAAGCATGTGCCAACATCCATAAACCATGTACCAAGAGATATGATCAAACATGTTCTATATCACTCATATACCATATAGAAAACCATATTCCAAGTATCCAATATGTGCTTCTAACAATGTATCATACCATCACCAAGGTGTACCATGCACAATTACTACCATGACATGTCTCAAGAATGTACCATAACAACATAATCACAAGCCTCAAAACTAACTACCATGACATGTCTCAAGAATGTACCATAACAACATAATCACAAGCCTCAAAACTAACACATAAGCATGCCTCTGATCATGTAGTTGACTTGATACAAAATATTATAGGCTTGTAGCTCTTCCTCAACTTCAGCAACAACAAAATAACATCTTCATCAGACTTTACCTCAGTCTGGCGAGACTAGTTTTGGATCAGTCACAAACCCTAACTTTCAACAAGAATAACTATGTACCTGTAATGAATAAAGGTCTAAAATTTTAACCATGGATCCTTTGAGATATTTCTTCCATCTCAAAATTTCATGGTGTGAAATTTATCAAAATAGAAGTTATATAGAAAATGGAAAACCTTCCTAAATTTTAGCCTATTATGTAGAGAAAACTATGCCCCGCACTTGATTGGTCTCACAGAATTTGGATCCTCTATGAATAAGTTATGATTGTTTTACCTAGAACACCTTTTTTAGACTAGTTTCAGGACTGGCCAAAAACCCTATCTTCAACAAAGTGTATCTCCAAAAATACAATGACCCAGAAGCTTAAATATTTACCACATGTACCTTGATATGTCTTATCAATAGCCTCCAATTTTCACTATCTGATTCATTCTAGAAAAAATGTTATATCAAAAATGGTAATATGACATTTAAATAACATACCTTAGAACACATCATCACAAGAATTCATTCCTCTCTTGGAATTTCTCCCTTCTTCACTTCACCTTCCCTCTGAAATTCACCTCAGATATCCTCGGTCACCTTAGATAAGAATTCCTTGCTCACTTAGATAGATATTCAATGAACTTGTGTGTGTACAAATGAGATATTCTTTGAGGTGTATTTATACTTTTTCAAGTAACCTCTTTCCTTATCTTTAGGGATTCTTGAAATTCCTTGTTAGAATCACTTTACCCTTTCATTAATGACTTGCAACCAATTATCTTCTTAAGCCTTCTTTGTGGCTTCCAAATTCATGACCTCATAACTCCTCAACCGTGCGGAACTACGTAACATTGCACCTACTGCTGGAAATGAGATGAAGAGGACTATACATCTATGATTGTGTTACTTGCATTTAGATTGTACTTAATTTCCTTATTCCTTAATGACCAGACCTATGGGTTTCTTACAGACTTCTTCAAAGCATCTTCTCGTGAGGACCATGCTTATAGATACTCCATAAGGGGACCACTTTGGATACTTCTCCAAATACAACCATCACATTTGTTGACATCAATGACAAGCACTTCTTGTTTACATCAATGAAAACCAACTGTCCAACAACATCAATGACAGCCAAATGTCCAACAACACATGGGATCGAAACCCAAACTAAGAACATACCTAAAAGTGGACTTGTGATTTGTGTTATTTCCAACCCAATTAGAATATGTAAAGCCAATGAAATCCAATGAACAACCTACTACATAGTGTATCCCACAACTGGTGGTGCCTTGAAAACATATGAATATTCACTTGCAATCCTTCCAATGTATGTCATACAACTCTGGGGTGTACCTAGAAACTACCCCTACTACATATGTGAGATCTAGTCAGGTCTGGTTGATATACAAAAGGATCCCCACAATTTTTCGATGTAAGGTGTTGTCTACCAATGGTGTATCCATGCCATCCTCAAGATGCACCCCAGAAAAAAAAAGTGTGGTCGTCAACTTGAAGTTGGTCATGTGGAATATAACCAAGAGATACCTAGCATAATTCATCTGAGATAGATATATTCCTAAAGCATAATGACTAATATCAAGACCAAGGAAAAAGTGCAATGGACCCATCTCCATCATAGAAAACTTATCATGAAAATGTCTTTGACTGTAGCAATTTTTTAGGCTGAACTTCTTCTGATCGGGAGGTCATCAACATATAGAACTAAGATTAGAAAGGATTTTGAGGTTCTCAAGATGTAGACATTTGGATCTGATTGAAATATAAAAATATTCTAATAAATAAAATAAGAAGCCATCTTCACATACCATGCTCTAGGAGCCTACTTGAGGCCATAGAGTGATTTTTTTAGTTGGCATACTAAGGATGCGTTTTGTATGAACACTTGAGGGGTATCCATGTAAATCTCCTATGAGAGATCCCCCATGAAAGAATGAATTATTCATGTCCATCTGGTGAACTTTCCATACCTTGGTTTCTACAATGGAAAGGGTCAATCAGACGGAGTCCATCTTTTCTACTAAAGCAAAGGTCTCATCATAGTATATCCCGTCTATCAGCTTAAAACCTTTGGAAACCAATAATTCCTTGTACCTTCTCATCTGTCCATTTACTTCCTTATTGGTCCTATAGACCTATATGCATCCATAAATCCTCTTGTATGAAAAAAGTGGAACCAAATTTCAAGTATGATTCTCGAGGAGAGAGTTATACTCCTCCAATATAGTGTCTTCCCAAAAGGGACTCCCTATAGCCTCTACATATATTTTTTAGTCTAAATATAGAACCATGTAGAAATGCATGGGAATCATGGGTTTTGTAGTTGTGAGTGCATGAGGAGGATCCTCAAACTAGGACCTTTTCCTCCTTTGATCCATTGGTTCCCCCATAAGGTCGCATATTTCCTATAGGTTGGTTTGTGCCCACTTGGGATTTTTTTGTGGCTCATCATCTGCATGATCATCATCAATATGCTCATAATATTTCAAAACATATTCGGAAATCATATTTGAACTATCATCTAAATGAGTGGACTCATCATCACTAATGTTTGGTGGAGGAATATGTACAAAGGTCTCTGCATGTGGCTCCAATGGTGCATTCAAGGGACTTTCTTCAAACTCGAAACTTCTCACCATAATGATCTTGTTTGTTGAGGGATAAATCAACTTGTAACCCTTCACACCATAAGGATATCCCATGAATATGCATTTGGTTCTCTAAGGATCTAATGCTTTCCTCTTTTCAAAGGGTATGTGGGCCCATGTGCGTGATCCAAGTATTTGAAAGTGGGTGACTTCCATTTTTTTGTCGCTCCATACCTTAAAGGGACTATTTTCCTTGATTTATCTATCAGGATATCTGTTATGAATGTATTTACACATTTAAGTTCCTCATCCCAAATCTTGTAGGGAAGAGATATTACATGCAACATGAAGTGGACATATCCTTGAGGGATCTATTTTTCCTCTCAGGTACACCATTATGTTGTGGAGTGTATGGTACTATATGTTGTAGCTATAAACCTACCTCTGAACAAAGATGTTGTACATCCTTGTTCACATATTCCCCACCATTGTCTCTATGGAGGATCTTGGTATTCCTCCCGAATTGAGTCTCATCGTGTTCTTTGAAGTCTTTGAGATGATAAAAAACCTTAGACTTCTTCCTCAAAAAATACACCCAAGTGTATCGTGAGAAATCATCAATAAATGTAAGCATGTACATCACCTTGTTAATGAACGGATTAGGAAAGGGTCCCATGAGATCTCTTTGGATGAACCCCAAGGGATAGGAGGCCTTGCAACCCTTCCCTTTTTGAAAATTCTCTTGAGAATGTTTTCCAATAATGCATCCATGACAAACTCCTTTGGAAAAGTATATGTCAGGAAATGCTATGAAAATTCCCTGTTTGCAAAGTTGTTGCATGTATTTGAAGTTTACATGATCAAATATCTTGTGTTAGGGTCTATTATCATCATCATCTTGTGTTACTAGTAAAGAACAATTATATTTAGTAATAAACTTATTGAATGTATACAAACGAGACTAGTGATTTATCTCACCAATATAAATCTTGGAGTTATCATGCATGTCATATATGGTTACATAATTAGGTGTGAATTCCACCCTTTTTCTTTTGCTAGAATGTGTTATATGATAAACAGATAGTATATTCACGGAGAGTTTTGGAACATGCAATATGTTCTAAAAAATTCCATGTTGGAGTTATACTCTCCCTTCTCTAGTGACCTGTACTGGATTATCATCACCCATCAGGATGGGAGGACCCATGCATGCAATAATAGAAGATAAAAACATTTTTGGTGGTTTTCATATTATGGGATGTGTGTGAATCTAGGATCCATGCATTGAGAGAATAATTAATAGAAATTAAATCATGAGAATTGCATCTTTTGTTCAGCGGTTGGTCTCCTGAATTCTTCTTGGCATTCTTGGGAATGCAGTCCCCAATATTTTTCTATTGAAATTCCTTCACCATGATATCTATTGTCTTCTTCATGCATGATGATTCAGGATGATAGTCAAGGTTGCAGTAGTTGCATTTTGACTTCCCTTTCTTTCCCTTTCCACCTTTATATTTAGAGGAGTCATCAAATGTTTTGGAATTTTCTTCCTTCTCTTGTTCATAATGTGCCTTGCCCTTTTCTTTCTACTTGGAATTTGGATTGAATGTGTTGTTTCTCCCATGCACAACAAGTGAATGCATATTGGAACCCTTGATTTTCCCCCATTTTGATGAGCCTATCTTTCTCATGCATTAGGGACTCAATAAAATGATCCATTGTAGGTATTTTCCACACTTCTCCTGAAGTGACCCTCTCTGTATGTATTTTTGAGACAAACGCAACATACCAAAGACCATGTTTTGATAACATATAAAGGATCAAATAATTGTGTTGAGTTGATTTGTCAATATCACATCCCTTTAGATGAAGAATAATGGACTTGAACTTTGTGAATAATTATTAGATGTTATCAAATCTTCTCACGTACAAGGAACTAAACTCTACCTCAAACATGTGGCCTTTCATATCCTCTTGTTTTCCAAAGAGATCTTCCAATTTTTTCCAAATCTCATCTCGAGTACTACAATATTTAATGTGAATGAATATCTTGGGGGATACTGACATGAAAATAAGGTCATAGGCCTAATCCATGCAGTTGAGATACATGTTTTTATTCATATTTGATGTTGGATCAACCTTTGTAGCCATTTTTATTTGGTACAATCCTTTGCATCTCAGTTGATGTAGAATATTTAGCTTCCACTCGAAATAGTTATATGGCGTGAGAAGAATTTTCGGTGAAAATTCCATTATTGTTTACTACATATCCCCCATGAACCTACAAATAAAGTGCCTATGCACTTTCTCCTAGCAACAAAGCTCTAATACCATGTGAAGTTTTGGTGAAACTTACACAGAGAACCTAGATAGTAGAAAAAAATCACACAAAGCTTGCGAGAGAGAAAAAGTTGAGAGAAAGAATGAATTGTATTAATTAAATGAGTAAAAGGAATAATACACATGATATTATCTACATGGCTAAGAAAATGCATCATAGTAGTGATTTAGACAGATCTATACACTCACTGACAGAAACCGAAGTAATCTGGCACCTAGTCCTAGTTAACGGGTCCATGCAATCATCATTCAACCGAGTCACATGTGTGGAGGTGAGAGAAAATAATGCATCCATGTGATATGTTCCTTCCTAGCTGAATGCATGTCATATGCACCCTCCTGGTGAGTAAATATAGGTGAACATAAAACTACATGTGTGAAAACCAAGGTTTCCATGCATAAGTGCCTTCCACTAGTCTAACTAAGGTGTAACTGACTCTAATCTAAAGAGGGAAGGTGCCCTATTTTGTAAGAGGCACCCTAATTTGTAGGGGAATATTCTCAAGAGAGAATATTTTCATCTTTGGAAGTTCCCTCAACATTATACTATCAACCTTAGGAAAAGAATTACCTAGGTGAGTGTGTAATATCTCCAACAAGTCCAACAACCACGATCAACAATAATTTATTCCATATTATTTATTTCTGAGGGAGGTGTCATGTTTTTTATGTCCAATTTTTCTTCCTCAATTAACTTATCAACCTTCATGTCCTACTCTACTAGAAAATATGAACATAAAACATTAATAAAGATACATTCATGTTCATTGTTATTAGTTAAGGAGAAGAGAAAATCACACGAATTTTCAGAACAAGAGTGTTCAAGAATGGTCTTGGGGAGACAATCAGCAAGATGGCCTATGAAAGTAACCCCAAAAATTTATTCTTTAATATCTTAATTTGAACTAAGAGAAGAGATTTCCATACCACAATCATGAACACATAAGTTAGACTCTTTCTAATTCATTTTCGAAGTGTCATATTTTCAAGCACATGACAGCTCTTTTGCATCTTTCTCCATAACTTTCTCCTCCATTTCCTTTGATGTTAAAGATAAAATAGGAAAATGAGAACCTTACATAACCATCAGAGTAACCCAAAGTGTCTCATTTTCCATAGGAAATCCCTCCTCTGAGTCAGCTACAGAAAAATATGAACTCAAGTTTACTATACAAGAGGTTTATTTTCACCACTAGGAGAGAACGAGGGAATGGAATGGTGGGAGGATGCATGTACTTCTTTCGAAATGACATTATCTATTTAATACATATCCCCCATAGTGAATAAATATCCAAATATTCACTATTCAACCAAATCATTAGTAGCCTCGGCATCTTCATGTGAATCTAAATCAACATGTAAACTAGCATCAAGTCATGATTATGATTCTTCATTCACTAGTTTATATTGTTAAATAGATATAGAATCCATTCATTAATAGATGGAATATCATACAAATTAAATCTAAATAAAATATTCATAAGACTTGAATAAAATTCTTCAAAGATTAGTTTTTTTCTTTCCTAAGATCTAGCATTTCTTTTCACAATCCATCACAATCATAAATCTCAAAATCATGCAAAAATTCATGAAAAAAATGTTCCCATATGTGAATATAGGTGTTCGACAAAGTCTAACACTATATTTTAATTCATCCTTTAAAAGTAAGAGTGAACAATTTGCATATGACACCTTCATCGGTAATATTCTAAGAAAAACAAACTAGAAACAACTGAATGATATGTTCAAATACAAATGTCTCTCCCTCGCCATCAAATTTAACTTTTGAGAAGAGATTTACTAGCTTTCTAGGAGTGGTATGAGGTACAGAACTAGAAATACATCTCCATATATGGATTTGGGAAGTATACATTAATAATTAAAAATAATTAATAAGAAAGACTCCACAAGGTCAACTTGTCATCTGTCATCCTTTTAGCACCATTTGTTGACGTGGGAAAAAAGTTCCATGCCAACATGAGGGAGGATTTCCCAATGGTGATTCCCAATGAGACCTTCTCTCATTTGTTATGGAAATATCCACCAATATGTAGGTATGGTTACCGTTAATTAAATGGATTTCTCTTTGAAGAGAGACTTGTTCATTCAAATTAGACTAAATCCTAAATGTAGTTCTATTATACTATGCAAATGAAACCATATTTTAACAGTAACAAACACCAATTGTGGGCATATAGTTTTGCCTATGGAAACATAAATAGATCACATTTCACAATAAGAAATCATACTAGCACACCCATATACATATAGATGAAATTGAATATGTCCCTACAATTGAGTTCAAAATCCATTCACAATTATTTCCTATAGATCCAATTGACAGAAGTGACAAATTGATAACATTTGCATAAAATAATCAACAATTTTGCACAATTGCATGAATAGAGCATGAACCAGATCTCTCTTATATTCATCCTTTAGAAAGAGTTCCTCATACTAAGATACAGGTAAAATCCAAAAGTTTCAAACATTTCTTCAATATTCATAAAGAGTTATATTAGATCCAATTATGGGTTATCCAACCCCCTGTTGACGGGCGAAATTGACCGTTTGTCAACTGGAAGAGCAAGTCCGGTCCGAGGTTTTCTAAATAACCCGAGTCGTTTGGTATAACCCATTCTGACGGGTTTAATGGCTCTGTTAGCCAATCTAAGAATCCTAAAAGAAACAAATAAAAGAGAGAAATAACTAACTAATTATTAAACACACTATATATATGTACATATCTTCAAATGTAACTATAGTAGTTGTATTTAAACAGAAGATATACAAGTCTCATTTATTTACATGATTTACAAGATGCAAGTTTTAATCGAAACTTACGAAAATCGATGTGAAAAATGATTATTTCTATGAAGCAGATAAAAAAAGCACATAAAAATATTTATTGTTTTTCTTTTATAAATTTAAAGAATCTTGCAAAAAAAATTTAATGAAACATGAACATCTGGATAGTCAAAGTTGAACCATACATTGTAGTTTCAATAATATGCAAATGACATAAAACTACAAAGAAGCTATCATGTCAATAAATTAGCGAGGTGTATCCAAACATTTGCATGAGTGGTGAACATCCAACTGCCATGTCCAAGAGAGAAATCTGCATTGAACCTTACTACTGTTCTAAATAAATTTAGAACATGTATTGGCAGCTTAGGTTTTAATGACAGAAAAGGAAACACAAACATAAACCTGTGATCTCATAATTATACATGATTACAACAAGATAAATCTGGAAGCAATCTATGCATTTTATCATTCAATTTAAAATTCAAAGATAAATCTCATTATTTAAATCGAAGATATAATCACAACATTTGTATTTTGATGAAGCAAATGATAGATGGTATTTATAATATAAACCTCCTACACATCACAGAACATTTAATCTAAAGATATCAGACCTGCACATGTAACAAGATTAAAAAAAACATAAATAACAACATTATAAACAAAAGGCTAAAGTCAAAATGCATATATGTTGTTCTATTAAGTTTTTAGAATCAATTGTCCATTTTGTAGTCCTGGAAGAAATTGTTTGGATAATAGACTTTAAAGATTGGAAAAATTAATACATAAATGATAATAATTAACCATGTATTGATAAACAAAACTAAAGCTATTTAAATCAATGCATAATCAATTATTCAAAGAATATGAATATATTATAATGAAAATAAAACCATTTTACTTACAGGACAAAAGCCATTAAGCAACCTGGAATTCCATATTCTTCTTTGAAAATATTCGTC
>ML810707.1:74830-86136 GCA_009831015.1 Picea engelmannii
ACTATAACTTATAAACAAACATTATTTATATTTTCCTTTCAAATATGATCTTAATTATAGAAGCTTCAAGTTAATGGAGAAGAGAATAAAATCAAACAAATCATAGATAATTCTTTTTTATTTTTTATTATTATTATGAGATGAAAATGAAAAAAGAATTTAATTAATTAATATCACCAAATGATTTCATAAAAATGAGAAACCAACCAAGATATTATTTTATGAAGTATTGAACACATTATTCAAAATAGTCAAACTTGCTAATGAGCAAAAGAATAAACACATAATCATAATTTAAACAAAAGTAAACATTTGATAAAAAAAATTAATGTTTTTGTTTAAATTGAGATTTTTATGCTCGTTTTTAACTTTTGACATATACTCTTGTAATAAATGACTCATACTAAAGTGAATGTCTTAAGTTTGTCTCAAAGCAAGCCAATGAATGTAACTATTTGAAAAGGTTGATTATGTAGCTCATTATAATTATCAAGATTCTAATAGGGGCCCTTTAAATTTTGTAAAAATATAAGGGGAGTTGTTGGGGCCCAACACCCCCCTCTCTGATTGGGGAGAAATTGTATTTATAACAATTTTCAATTACTACCCATGGGATTGTTCCTCTTTTAGAATCCTCGCTTATTATCTATATCATTCAATTACATCCATTCCTCTTCCTAGAATCTTTATTTTCTCAACATCCATGTATTCATTTGGACTCTTCACCTCCTCTCTTTCCTATCAAAGTGAAATATAGTCAAATGAAAATGATGAAAAAATATAATTTCATTTATATTTGAGTAAAATATGAGACATAAAAAATTTTGGAAATTAATTAAAATCTGATAAGTTTTTAAAGTATATTAAGAAATAAATATATCTCATGTTATTCCTCAATTCATGATATTTCCAATGAGATCTTGCTTTCCCAATTTGGACTTCAAAAACTTGATTTATGAGCTATGGAACAATTCACAGTCAATATCCAAGAAAATTTGTTCCTCCTCTTTTCTCAACATTTTCGAGCATCTTCATTGTCAACCTAGAAAAAATAATTCTACCAACATGTTATTCACTCCCAGATATTTCCAACAAGCCATCCCGCACCCAATTTGGCCATCAGAAACTCAAGATATGGACCTATAAAGTTAGTTCTCAGTAGTCATCAATCTTCTCTTTAAGTGAATCTCAACCATTGATCTTTGAATCTTAATGATTTATCCCACATGCATTGTGGGAAGGGATTGAAAGAGGTTTATATTGTTTTTCCCTCCCATGGTAATTTATATGTGGAGTTAGGAGAGGTATAGAGTGTTGATCCTGCATTAATGTTTTGACCATACTTGCATCTAGAAAATAGAAAGTAAAATACAAATACAAATACAAATAAACTTGTGTTGGAAAATAACAAAATAATCCTGAAATTCCCATATCCAAAAATCATACCCCGAAAAACATAAAATAATCCAAAAATCATGTCCAAAACTCATATGTCCAAAAGGTTTGCAAGAAATGTGCGTTCAAACAAATTAACCGAATTGAATTCCTAAAAGTGGAAACTCGAAGGTGAAAACCCTATAGGTATGTAGGAAGGGGATGTCTGACTGTATTGCGGGAGATGTGGATTCAAGAAAATTAACCAAAGTGGATTCCTGAAAGTAAAATCTTGATGGTAAAAGCATGATAGGCATGTCAGAAGAAGGTTTCAAAAAGGGAAAACTTGAAATGTGAACCCGAAAGGGAAAGCCCGATGGTATCTGGGCATTCTAATGAGGTGAGCCTAATGGTCAAGTTCGGGAAAAATGCATGGTGTGAGGTCAACCCAAAGTAATATCCCAAAATGTAAAATATGATGGTGATGTCCCAAAAAATAAAAATAATAAAATACGAAGTCCGAAGAATAAAATAATAAGAAAGTTAAAACTCAAACCATGGTGTAAGTCAAATGGATAAGGTTGCATGAAAGTGATTTCAGAAAGGTAATTCGAAAGGTGAAAACCTGTTATGGTAAGAATCCAATGGGTTCAATAAATTAAACTAATAAATTTGGGATCATGAGAAAAATATTAAACTCGGGACTATGGGAAAAATGAATAACAAATATGAAAAATAAAAACAAAATGAAAAAAATAAATAAATAATTACAAATTACAAATTTGGGCCCCTAGATTTCAGGAGAATTAAAATGAATGAAAAATGAAATAAAATAAAAATGTATCAAAATAATAATAAACACTTTGGGATTTTGGAAAAAAAAAACATAATGTGTAAAGTCAATCCCCAATGTAAAAGTAATATTAGCCCAAAAATGGAGACCGGGGTTCTCAAAGGTTACCAACAAAGATATTTTTTTAGTCTAGTAGCATTGGCATATTCAACCTTTCGGAAGGGAAGGAGGTTTCACCCGAAGTGCAGTCAAGACTTATGTAAGACAAAGTGAGTTAACGAGGACACATCATCAGATCTTGCGCATTAACATACAAAACCATACTTAAATGTGGATAGATCATATTATGAGAAGTCTTAAACCAATGAATGCATCGGATAGTCCATGTTACATAGCATAAAGATAAACATATAGATTAGAGAATCTTTTTAAACAGTATTGCAATGATAAATTACACAGAAAAGAATAGATAGCGCAGTAAAGAGATCAAGCATCCATACACATAATAACAAATTTTTGGTTCCTGAATAATCCTTCTTATATTATCATATCACAACCCAGCATACATAGAGTACTTCTCCCTAGCATGAATTATACAATACAATCAGTAATTATGCACTCAATTTAAACTCTCAGAACTTTGTGCAAGCAAATTTCATTCCCCAAAAATCCCTTACAACGGCTTATCACAATAGACAATAATGGAGAAATATTATTGATAGAACAGAAGAGGAACTCAACAAAACTCAAGAGCATACCAACATCAATCTGACAATAATTCAACACGATAACCTATCAGTAGCTTAACATTAGCAACAACATGTTCCCATTAGATGTTCCCATATTTATGCCTTTCCCTTGGGTATTTATTTGGCTTCTTGTGTCTCCTAATTTCTCTTATTGATTCCTCTTCCTTTTTGCATGTGTTGGAAGGTTTTGACTCTTTCGCTGCTCTTCCAGCTATAGCATGAATATTTTCTTTGCTAGAACACTAGCAATTAGCTTTATGCCACTTAGATCTCTCACTAATGTACTAAATTGTTCCACAAAACTTTAATATTTTTGCAAAACTAGGAAGTCTTCAAAACAAAGGGCCCAACAGGCCCTGATCACAATATTTGACTTCTCCTGAGTCAAACTATTGGCTCATTCCCATGGACCTCTATAAATGGATGGCCCAACTTTGGCACAATGGAAAGGGCTTGCACAAAAAATTGATCGTAGTACGTGACTAGATCCTGCCATTTCCTTGCCAAAATTGTAGCAACCCTAGTAGAATATATGTTTAGGGATTATTAAGTAAAAATTTATTAGGTAATTAATTTTTCTAACATGTTATTAACTAAACAAAGATTGGTATAATGATACTAATTAAATATTTATTAATTAATTAATTGTTATAATTTGATTAATTAATTGATTAATTAATTACCTGTTACATTCATTGACATGGGTATTAAATTTAAAAGGGTTAATAAATTTAATTGTTTAAATTAAAGCAGTACGTATACGGAGGGGATAAGGAGAATTAATAAACGGATAAGGAACATTAATAATTGGATAAGGAGCATTAATAATCGGATAAGACAATAAATGAGGAGAAAGGGCGATGAAGGAGGGATATGAGCAGGGGAGGTTTACGAAAGAAGGGGCATGATCATTCTATTTGTTTTTTTAGGGGAGAAGGTTCTGTTGGATTGTTTTTGGGAGGGTTCTCTTGGATTTGCACAGGGGACTTGAGTTTTGTAGTCGGGAAGGATTATTACAAGGGGCACCGGTTTGCTGGAGGTTTTGGGCACGGGGGCCAGGATATCCATATGGTATCCTGGAGCTAGGAAACTGTCCTAGTTGGCAGGGTGGAAACGCGGTTTGGGAAGAGTTGGTCCATGGCTTCAAGCTGGGCAAGGTAGCAGCAGGAAGGTCAACAAGACAAGTGGAGGGTTAGCATCAGACCAAGGTATTTTAATTTACGTATTTGTTTTATTCTGTTATGAAATTATTATTCGTTGATAAATTTAACATGCGTATGTGCTGAATTAAAAGAAATTATTGAGTTTTCTACATTCAAGTAGAAGTTATTGTTTCAGTTTATGGAATAAATTGATGTTTAAATTAATACGATTATTACACATGGTATCAGAGCCCGGGTTCAAAATCTGGAACCAAGGGCCTACCTACCTACCTACCCACCTAACCTGTGAGCCAAGTATACATTGATTTTAAGTATATATATTCATTAATAGGAAGTATTAATGTTAGAATTTTAACTACTTCTGAGTATTACCTTTATAAGAAATTGTTAAACTATAAACCAAACACTTTAACCACTTTTCCATTTTTGTAAAATTCATTATAATTACGCACAAAAAAAAATATACATATAAATAGATTTTTTTTCAAAACTCCTTTTGCATTCGTCTATTCTTATTCGTACAAACTCCTCTATCTGCATCAACAACAAATGGTCAAACTTTGCAATTAAGTCGGAAACTGGGATTGGAATTATGCTAGACAATTTACATATAAATCTTCAAAAAAAAAATTATTAAACAAAAACATTAAAAAAAAGAGTATGTTGGACACAATTTATACATAAATCTCCAAAAAAAAATTAAACAATCTTAAGCAATCTTAATACTCAGACCGAGGTTCAAACCCCCTAAAGACATGTTGCTGCTTTAATGCAGCCAAAACGAACTGAGTGAAAGTGTTGGTGACAAAAAATCCCCAAAATCTTGAGGCTACCTCTCTAATTCAAGACTTCCTGGCGACCTTAAACAATACAGATTTGAAACAAAAAAAAAAATCCCTAAAAACTTGAGCTTACCTCTCCAATTCAACGCTTTCGATCGTTCCAGAGTGGGAGAAGAAATCTCGGACATGTTGTTCTGATGCATTTGGAGATAAAGTCATCACTTGCACAGTGTAACTCTACATGATCTCAGTGAGATGCATTTCTTCCCTTAAAATTATGTTTCTCACCCTTTATGCAAACCCTACGCACTGAAAAATCCTAGGAACTCTGAGACAACCCTCTAACAAATATCCAAATTGCCAAAAGAGATTACAATTTACCAGAAGGGAAACAAAAATTGAAAACAGAAGTCAGTCGAGACCAAACGCATAAACGCCACGCAGCGAGTCACATAGAGAAGAAGCTCACAAGGGCGACCAAAATGGGTGCGCTACGCATCAATACGCAAGAGCCTATGGAGGTCAATACGCAGACCAAGGCCCGCTGCGTTCACCATTCCGGGCAGGCGATCCAGTGCACAATTGACCATTTTCTACTGTGGAACGGTGAACGTATATGACAAAATTCCTTCAAATAAGGCACAAGCCATCATGTTAATTGCCAACAGTGGAAATCATTCTAGATATCCACTTACTAATGTCCAGAACATCTGTCGATGGAAAACTGAGCTGCAAAAATCTCTTCATGTCATGAGTTATAGGAGGGATCAGGGATCCACCGCCAACCTGTTTCTTGCAAGGTGCACCCAGAAGCATTCCCTACAATGTTTTCTGGAGAAGCGAAAGGAGAGGCTGAATTAAAATGCAAAGTCTCCATATATGACAACTGAAGCAGACAACACTAAGCCTCAACGACATCCATCGTCATCGATGCATTCAAATTCTCCTCTATAAGCCCATCCTCCTCCTTGGAAATCCCTTCCAAAACAACAATTTATTACTCAATTTCGTATACGATCCCACTGTATTCCCACCATTCATAGCCTGTTAATATCGATGGGCCAGTACTGGTTAATATAGATGGCTGAGCACAAACAGCTTTATGCCCAGTTTTTCCTCCTTCTTCATGTATGATTCATGACATCCAGTTAAATGATTATTGAGATATTTACGATTAAAAAAAATAAAAAAAAATAAAAAACTCAAAACATTGGCTACAACTCTAGTAGAAATCGCCTCACTAGCCATTTTGCCTCACAGAAACCCTACATTCTGCCAAACCAAAATGAAGAAACTATCCCGAGTGAGAAACAGCAAGACTAGCTGGTAGAAACCCACGAGGAACTACGGAGCGTGCAACAACCAGAGGAACGAGAGAGATCACTCACCTCCAAGCCAAATGCAAAATGTAATACAAAGAAGCCATCGCCCAAGCACCAGTGCTCAAAGAAGGGCATTGAGCCTGCCGAGAGGGACTGAGCAAAGTGGAGAGGCGGCAGAGGAAGGAGCATTAGGGTTAAGGAAGAGCTTCGGTTTTTGGTAATGAGAGCCGGAGGCCGGGCACGTGACCCTCATGCCAGAAGCCCAACCTTAAAGGCTGCCAGCAAATTCCACGAAGCACATTAAACTCTCACCAAACTGAAAGTATGTTTTTTTTTTAGAATAATTATATTATTATATTTTTTTTAAGTAATATTAATTTTTAGTTGTAATAATTTATTTAAAAGTATTAATACGCCTTTTGAATAATTATATTATCATTTTTTTTATATTAATGTTTAGTTTTAATAATTTATTTAAAAGTATTAATACGCCTTTTGAATAATTATATTATCATTTTTTTATATTAATTTTTAGTTTTAATAATTTATTTAAAAGTATTAATACGCTTGTGTAAATTTAAATTATTTAAAAATATATATAATTATGAGTTTTAATTTAAATAATTTAATAATATAGGGCTAAGTATAAATTTTAGAGGTCCATGGGTTTTGAACCCAAGACCACCCACCAAACGAAAGCCTTAAGAAGAACACTAACGCCAACACGCCCTCATAAGTCTTTACAAATAAATTCTTATATTTAATTAGATTATTGGTAACACTGTAGGAATTAAAGTGGTATTATTATTAGGAAGATACTATATGAAGATTAAGACTAACTGGCTTATTACCTAACCTATAGATCCAGAGTCAGCTAACCGAGTTGAATCATAATTAGTGAATGCACCGGAAATCAAGGTAAAGGCTTATTTAGTGTTGTTGATCTTTGTATCCCAAGTATAAACTCCGATTGTCCAAGCGTCAGGCTCACGAGACCGTACACACAACTCATCGAGCCAAGCACCAAGTCCGTCCACTCCATTCTGCCAATCAAAGTCAATGATAAATCTCAATGAAGCATTCGACAACGCCAGCCCTAGGCGCCAGGGAAGAGCTCACGAGTCAAGCATCGGAGGATATTTAGTTATAAGTGAAAAGTTAAAAGGAATTAGACTAGGACAAGCGAGAAGGAGGTGGCATATGCACTAGGAGAGTAAGCATAGGAATTGGCGAGTATGGCGCAAGGATAGCATAGCTACAGGGCAAGGGAACCAATAGTTTTTCTTTATAGGGGCAAAGAAATCAATCTTAGACACTTAATCCTAACCCTAACCTAGCCAATCCCCTAAAGGAGTAATGTTTGTTTACAGACAAGTAAAGAAAACTTACGCCTAACCCTGTTTCTAGTTTAAGTAGCACCAATTTGAAACGTCCTTGAACACACCCTGACAACTTTGGTTGATGCAAGTTAAAGCATACAGGATGGTCAGGACTCGAGGGAGTCGAGGCAGAGGAGCGTCGTCGCAAGCACCACCAACACCACCATCGCCCGAACTAGCTCTCATACTGTGCTCATTGGAAGCCATTAATGAGACTTTAAAGGGGCAACAACCAGCAGGGACTGAAGTGGAACCCCCACTGTATGGAACGGGTAATCCAGAAGCGTCAAGGGATTTAGGGGGAGGACCTCCACCCGAAGACATCATGCGAGAATTGCAGAAGATCAAACTTCCGGAGTTTGTCGGGGGTCGCGCCAGTGAACGTGCAGAATCATGGTTGGAAGGCATGACAAGGTGTTTTTCCTTAAGGGACTATGCATCCAACTCAAAGCAAAAGATTGCAATTTTTCAGTTAAGAGACAGCGCCTTGAACTAGTGGGGCAACCTGTAAAGACAATTCCACCTTACCCCAGACACAGTATCTTGGGAACTTTTCGAGGAGAGGTTCCGAAGGAAATATCTACCAGCATACTACGAGGAACAACAGGTAGGGGCATTTCATGCCTTAGTACAGGGAAACAAAACTGTAGAAGAATATGAGATCATATTTATGGAACTGGTCAAATATGTTTCATATATGGATAATGACCAACGACAGGTAGAGCGCTTTGTCTATGGATTGAACCCTAAGATAAGAGCTATGGTGCGGATGTGGAAACCGTCTTCAGTGGCGGAAGCAGTGGAAAATGCGCGTTATGCGGAGGAACACATGAACTTAACTGGGGGTACCATATCGACATTTCCACATCATCCTGGATTCGTAGGGAAGGTCTAGAGGACATTTCCTAAGGGAGGGGGCTCAAGGCCACCGCCATATGGTAACAGAGTCGCTCCAAGGACAGTAGCCGCAGGGATTTCAATGGCAGCGAGTGCAGCATCCCGTTCATCACCAACAACACAAACAGGTCCACGACCATCTTAGGGAATAGCTAGTAGGGGCAGGGGTTCTAGGGGAAGGAACTCATGCCAGAGACAGTCACATAACAGTGCACAGGTTCAATCTCGTGTTACCTTTTGGGGGTGCGGAGGACCCCATTACCAGCATGACTGCCCAGAGTTACAATCAGGGTTCGTGCATAGAGAAGGAAAGGCATTGATGGGGAGAGCAAGTAGCAGCCACTAGATTTACGCAATGGTTAATAATCGTCAGGCCGAACATCAATCCACGATGGTGGAGTCATCAGGTACGCTAAATCATATCAATGTTAATATTTTGTTTGATTTTGGTGTGACAGATAGTTTCATTTCACCATCTACATTAGAAAAGTGTGGGTTGGCATCCTACGAGCACGATGACTTTAAACAAGTCGAGATGGCTTCGGGGGAAAAAAAAGCGGTAGGACCTAGTGTCGATAATTGTATAGTAGACCTGGGAGTGTGTACTACCAGGTTGAAGGTATACATCACTGCTCTTGGGGCATATGACCTAATCATTGGAATGGATTGGCTAGCAGCTCACCGAGCTTTGGTAGATTGTTTCGCAAAGAGTGTGCTTTGTGTCGATGATGAAGGAAGACCAGTAGAGATCCAGGGTGTACAGAGAAAAGTTTCGTTACGCTTTATATCAACTATGAAGGTTAAGCGATGCTTGAGGCAAGGGTGTCGACTTTATGTAGTGGAAGCAGTGAATGAAAGGAAGGGACCCTCATTGGATCAGTACCCGGTATTGTCAAAATTTAAAGATGTTTTTCCGAATGAGTTACCAGGGTTACCTCCTGAGAGGGAGCTCGATTTTACTATTGAGCTAAAACCTGTGGAGAACCAATCTCCAAGACTCTGTATCGGATGACAGCGCCGAAAATTTGTGAATTGCAAATACAATTGAAAGAGTTACTAGACTTAGGGATAATAAGGCCCAGTGTCTCACCTTGGGGCGCACCAGTAATTTTTGTAAAGAAGAAGGATGGATCCTTATGACTGTGTATAGACTACAGGGACTTGAACCATGCTACAGTGAAAAATAGGTACCCGATGACGTGAAAAGATGACCTTTTTGATCAGATGAAAGGAGCAGCGGTATTCTCAAAGATCGATTTGCGATCAGGGTATCATCAGTTAAGGATTAAGGAAGGGGATATCCAAAAAACTTCCTTTCGAACTCAATTTGGACATTACGAGTTTGTTGTAGTACCTTTCGGATTGACCAATGAGCCAGCAGTATTCATGAGTCTCATGAACGGCGTATTCCGGAAGTACTTAGACTGTTTTGTACAAGTTTTTCTAGATGACATCCTTGTCTATTCCAAGAATGAAAGAGAACATGAGGAACACCTACGAGTAGTGTTGTCCTACCTTAGAGAGAACAAATTATATGGGAAGTTGTCAAAGTGTTCCTTCTTCTAGAAAGAGATTCACTATTTAGGTCATATCATTTTCGGCGAAGGAGTCTCTGTGGACCCAGAAAAAGTAAAGGCCATTATGGAGTGGCCAGTGCCAAAAAATACCCATGAGGTGAGAAGCTTCATGGGGCTAGTAGGTTATTATCGGAGATTTGTGGAAGGATTCTCCAAAATAGTGAAACCCATCACCACCTTGCAGTGTAATGGGGTCAGGTATGAATGGACAGAAGAGTGTGATAGTGCATTCATTGAGCTTAAGAGGTTACTAACCAGTGCGCCAATTCTACGAGTGTTGGATATGGAAAAGGACTTCACAGTCTGCATGGATGACTTGAAGCAAGGGTTGGGGGCTGTGTTAATGCAAGATGGAGGAGTTATAGCTTATGCATCAAGGAAGTTGAAGAAACATGAAGAGCTATACACGACTCATGATTTAGAGTTGGCAGTTGTAATGCTAGCTCTAAAAATTTGGAGGCACTATCTTTTGGGGAGAAACTTTGAGCTCAAAACGGACCATCAAAGTTTAAAACATCTCTTCACTCAAAGAGATATGAATGCCAGGCAAAGGCGATGGAGTGAGTTTATGAGTGAGTACGATTTTGGTATTTTGTACATCAAGGGAAAGGAAAATGTGGTCACAGGTGCCTTGAGTAGGAGACCACGTATCTTCTCCTTGGTAACATTAAAGGTCAATCTGAGGGAACATGTGTTGACACAACTCCAAGGAGACAGTTGGTATTTAAAGGTTACTTCAAACCTCCAGAGCGGGAGGCAGTTAGATTCAAAGTATGAAGGATATAGTCTGGAAACAGACGGACTGTTAAGATATCGAGGAAGGATGTACATCCCTGAGAATGGGGATATTCGAAGCATCACAATGAAGGAATCCCATAGAGCACTTTATTGTGCGCATTCGGGTGTGAAGAAGATGTACGCAGATATAAGGAAACTCTTCTTCTGGGTAGGCATGAAGCGCGATGTAGTCCATTTCGTCGCCAAGTGCCTAGAATGTCAACAAGTGAAAGCCGACCACCATCACCCGGCATGCCTCCTACAACCACATGATGTTCCTATGTCCAAATGGGAAGTCATTTCTATGGATTTTGTTGTGGGGTTGCTGCTCACATCCCATAGACACAATGCCATTCTTGTGATAGTGGATAAGTTAACCAAGAGTGCTCATTTTATTCCAGTTAGAGACACTTACGATGTCATTGATGTGGCACGTGTGTTTGTAAGCGAGGTTATCCGTTTGCATGGGATACCTAAGAAGATCATTTCAGAT
>ML810707.1:88108-108939 GCA_009831015.1 Picea engelmannii
GTTTTCCCTTCAAAAAAAAAAAAAAAAAGAGAAATGTGTATATATGAATATTCATAATTACGTAACTAAACCACAACTGTCTAAAAAAAAATTGTTGAACTGGATAATAGTAATTAAAGAATTTCTCAAACAATTGATTGGTTGTTGTCTTTTATAAAATACTAGTCTTGCTGACTGGATTGTATGCATACCTAAATTACTAAAGGATGGTAGTTTTGATTATTAGTACATGCACGAGACTTGTATGTACTAGCTACACATGCATTTCTTGTACATATAAACTAGTATGTATGAGTTTTCTTGATTTACTTATTGTTAATGTCGGTTAATTGTTATGAATGTGTGAACCATGTTTCTTTTCCTTTGTACCATAAGATACCTTAACTTCGGGACGAAGTTTCCTGAAGGGTGGGTGTATGTAACAACCCTAGTAGAATATATTTTTAGGGATTATTAAGTAAAAATTTATTAGGTAATTAATTTTTCTAACATGTTATTAACTAAACAAAGATTGGTATAATGATACTAATTAAATATTTATTAATTGTTATAATTTTATTAATTAATTGATTAATTAATTACCTGTTACATTCATTGACATGGGTATTAAATTTAAAAGGGTTAATAAATTTAATTGTTTAAATTAAAGGAGTATGTATACGGAGGGGATAAGGAGCATTAATAAACGGATAAGGAACATTAATAATTGGATAAGGAGCATTAATAATCGGATAAGACAATAAATGAGGAGAAAGGGTGGTGAAGGAGGGATATGAGCAGGGGAGGTTTACGAAAGAAGGGGCATGATAATTCTACTTGTTTTTTTAGGGGAGAGGGTTCTGTTGGATGGTTTTTGGGAGGGTTCTCTTGGATTTGCACAGGGGAGTTGATTTCTGTATTTGAGAAGGATTAGTACAGGGGGCACCAGTTTGTTGGAGGTTTTGGGCACAGGGGCTAGGATATCCATATGGTATCCTGGAGCTAGGAAGTTGTCCTAGTTGGCAGGGTGGAAACACGGTTTGGGCAGAGCTGGTCCGTGGCTTCAAGCTGGGAAAGGCAGCAGCAGGAAGGTCAACAAGACAAGCGGAGGGTTAGCATCAGACCAAGGTATTTTAATTTACGTATTTGTTTTATTCTGTTATGAAATTATTATTCGTTGATAAATTTAACATGCGTATGTGCTGAATTAAAAGAAATTATTGAGTTTTCTGCATTCAAGTAGAAGTTACTATTTTAGTTTATGGAATAAATTGATGTTTAAATTAATACGGTTATTACAAAAATATAGGCACCTACAACTAATTCATGTGTGACATTGACGTCAAGATCCTTGGGCTTGGTATCCAACAAAGTATTCCACTATGTGTCAATAATGGAGTCCAATTGATACAATGGAACATACTCATCTTGGATGGTAGGCCTGAAATGTCGAAGCGTTGTCTTCATAGCTCTATGAGCATCATCCATGGCATCCAACCTCTCATCCTCAACTTGTATCTAAGAAAACTTAGTCACTTTCTCAATAGGGTCAGTAAAGGCCCGAGCTTCTGCATGCATATACTTAATCCTAGTGCGCATATATTTGATAGGATTAATGCATTGTTCCAGCAATCCAACCTAGTATGTGACCATATGGAAGACTCAGCAGAATTCCTCGGTCTGGGCATGAAGAAAGGACTTGATAATGGTGACCTCCTTGACTACATGTGTAAGATTCTGTAGGATATCTTTGAGTTTCTCTTTTCCCTTTAATTTGAATGCAGCTACCTCCTATTACAAGGTATCTGTCTTGGCCACCAACTGGGACCATGTGATAGAAATGAGGTCAACTTTGTCTGGTGGTGCAATCGAAGTAACATCTTCTTCCAGCTCAGGAATGAACTGTCAGAAAGAAGGACGGACTTGAAAAAACTTGTTTGTGACTACTCCAATAGTGGATTCATCATGTACCCACAAGTTATTCTCACATTCTTTTGTTGAAATGGCTTCATTGACAGCCTTTGTCAAATATTCTACTTGTTGTGTGATGGATTGATTGGTATTCTTGACTGTTGTGATATTTTTTTCAAGTTGTTCAGTGGAATCCCAAATAAGGTGAAGGATCTATGGTGTAGCCCATGTGGAAAACTCTCCACTGGTGGAAATGGAATCCAATGTTGTTCACAAAGCAAGTGGTTGACCTCTTGCGATAGAACGCTCAAAAAAGTTGGGGGTACCAAAACCATATAGGGTAGGCGAGTGAGCTATCAAGCTTCGCGCAATCCTATCTATGAATTTTGATGGAAGGGTTGCAAGAACCTTTGTTTTCTCCAAGAATAACTCCAAGATAGATCACCAGTGTTGATGGTCCTGTAGTAGAGGAGCAATTGTTTCCTTCACGGAACTAGTGTTATGCATAGACTGAGTGTCATCATGTGAATCTAAGTGGTCTTGTGGAGAATCCTCATCCATTGGAATGTGTGTTTCAGGCCATGTATTTGGTTTTGGATGAGAAACATTTTAGAGGATTGTGGGCAGGAGGCTTGGACTTCTAGGATCTGAGGAGAAGCAGATGGGAATAGACTAGTGGAACCGGTAGTTGTGGCAAGATGTGCAGTAGAGTCTAGTGAAACTGTATCAATATGGTTATGGATTGGGGATTCTGGGGGCATTTGCACGATGGTGGTGGTCCCATCATTATGTGGGGTGGTGGGTTCCTTGACGATAGTGGTATATTGGAGTTGCACTGGAGGGTCATCAAGAATATGTATGATGGTGGGTGTGGATGGTAAAGTGAATGGGTTGTAAATTCTAGTGCGCATCTAGGGTGGGGTAGTATGCAATGGAAGTGGAGTGGTGTGGGATTGAGGTGGGATGGAGGAAAATGGGGTGGCCTCAGTGATAACAGGATCACGAGGGGATTAGGATGGGGATTTGGCACGAAACTTCTTTCAAGGAAAAAATGAATTCATGACCTCCTGGAATTTCTTACCTGATATTGTGGCATCATCAGGAATAGATGAAAACAGAATCTAAATTGTGTGGCTTGGTAACGCTTCCTCTTCTCCTTCATATTAATCTTCCTCTAATATGGAGGGTGTTTGGTTTCTCTTGCTCGCACTAGGGCCTAAATATGATGTCTCCATTGGAGCAGACCATTGTGAAATGGCCGACAGGGTGTAGGAGGTACCCACCAGTGTCTCTTCCATAATGACCCTCATCCATCCCATGAACTCCTTGTCAATCACTATTTCATATAGATATAATGGAAGAGAACTCATATGAAAGAGTGTTGGGAAAAATCCTAATGGACATACAAAGGTGTGGTAATGGTTCATACCAAAAAAAATGTGGTGAGTATGCTTGTTGAGGATCTCCTGTGGAATACAAAGCCTTTGAGTCGTGGTAATCATCTCACAGTTCCACTCTGAAAAAGAAACATTGTGATTGCTAGCATTTCTAGCCAAGTTCTGTGCATACCAAGAATCAAATAACTTGGCTATTCGAGGATCAGAACTGTTGGCGAGTCGTTGACAATGGGGTGTCTTCCATTTCCACATCCCAAAAGAAATGAGCAAGTAGTTGTAGTTGAATTATGTGGTATGATCATGTATTTTTTCACAGGCCTACAACATCTCTATTAGAAGGTATTAGCACCAATTCATTGGTGCACCATTTTCAATGAATTTGGCCACCGTGATCGCGTCGAGCGTACACTCATTATTTGTACAATTTTGCATTACCTTGCCAGCGATGAGGTAGAAATCAAAATACACCTGTCAAACATTAATGGGATAAATATGAGCACCACGACCTCCTCGATGAGTGCCATATATTTCATACAGACCGAGTGTACCCTTTTTCCTTCCATGATTCACTGACCCCTAGAAGTTGTCTAATACATTTTGACCCATCATGGACAATATTGTTACTATTGGATGTCTTCGACATGTATGGGGTATCTCTTTTCTATCCACAATGTTCTATTATGGAGTCATATGATCATAAATTTGGTACATTTGGAGACTTCTCCAGTGGTGTCTAACACTAGAAAGTCTCATAAATTTAGCAATGTGTTGTCGCGCAAGGGAGAGAATGATTTCTTTCACTTCCATTAGAAGTCACCATCTGGAAAGGTGTTACAATACATAAATGTATGAACTTCCATTTATGGGTATTGGATAGCATCAGTGAAATCAGTGTCCACAAGTTGAGTGTGTTCCACCTTCCCAAGGAGGTCATCTAAAAATTCGACCCACGGGTTGATGAATTCGTCTGAGACAACCATTGTGATTGGAGAAACAACTTTGGGGGAAGAGCTCCGACTAGAGGTGTGAACCATGCTAGCATAATTATGGAGGTAAACAAGGCAAACTTGGGGACGGTTTCGTAGTCACAAGTTCACAGGTTGCTCAGTTGGCTCCAGGACTGAGTATATAGTTAGCATGATGATAATGCAAGAATATCGATCTATCGACCAAAGGTGTGTTTATAATAAATGTGCAGAGGATGACATGGAATCCATGCATTGAATTCTACAAGGTAACAATAGTGGGAATTAACGTTGACTAAATTCCTCGAATGAAACAAAATCCACAATGTGATTTGGGAGACTAAATGTGTAGCAGAAAGTTGGTAATGGGACATCAGATCAACTCGGGAAAGTAATGAACATGCCGGGGGTAAATTGGGAAAAGGACAGATAGTTTTTAATAGTTAATTGACTATGATAGAAAGTGATGTGATGAAAATAAAAAAGGTACGAATGGGTTTTAATGACCCACGTGATGACAAAAGGGCCTGGAATTCAAACTTCAACAACATTAAGTATGAGATGATGTGAGTGAGACCTCCTCGACCACAAAATGAATATCTAGGATGGATGACATGGAAATGACACTAAAATCTAATACACGTGAGCATATACCATGTCATTATCATGGAAAAATAGAGACAGAAATGGAAAACTGAGACAGTGTTATCACTCCGTAATTTCCCTTGGCTACGGGAGGGAAACCACAGAGGTAACCACAGACCACTTTGGGCTTGTAATCTGTCCTTTCCAAACCAGAGAAGGCTCTCTCAATGTAAATTAAGCTAAGTGGCCATATCTGAAATAGAAATAAGGTTTTAAGATGTGATGGCAGAGCAAAGAGAGAAATCCATTAGGCATGGAGTCAACTTTGAAGAAAATAGAACTATCAGTGACTAGTGGTAGAACTATCAAGGAAGTAGAGGATAGACAAGAAATAATCTTTCAGTTTAAATATTCTTTTTGTATGATGGAATAAAGAGAAAAAAATTAACCACATTCAAAGCACCAACTAAGACGAATTCTGATTGGGTTAAGAAGAGATAAAAATACTTAAATTGCTTGAATCTAAAGCATCAATATCAGATGAATTCCAGACCATTATCTTTCCAATTTAAGCATATAAAGGTTTCATATTAAATGAGAAAATAAAACATGAAATACATACATGAGAGGGGAACACAAACTTCAGATCACCACCACAAGAATCTCTGGTATGAATAACACTTTACTTATGCACTAATATTTCATTAAACTTCAGAAAAATTACAAAATGTTCAAAACAAATATCCTCTATGTGTATGTCAACCCTTAGTCAATAAAAATTACAAACATAGATAGAAAATAATTTTCCCCAAGCTGAGGATGTCGATCTCAACTACTTCCCAAAGTTGGATCTAGTTACAAAATTATAGCAACACGTTTAGAACTGCCTTCTAGGAAATAGGAATCAATTTTCTGGAAAATATGGGTCAACGATAACATCATATCTCTTGAATAATGATAGATATTATAAATATGAGAGAGGGTTTTTTGAATGTGCTTGATATTAAACAATTGTCTTTCATTTTCCTAAAATTGCTCTCCAAAGTCTTGGGGTCTATGCCCAAAGATAATTACTCAAATAGGAAATCATTAAATGTTTAAATCTGAAAAATAGGTTGTAAAGATCCATTCGAATCTTCCAAACCATGAAATCTGTGAAGAAAATGAGAGAGATTTTTGTGAAAACGATCGTTATTGAAAAAATCCTCTTTCAATTTTCCAAATATCCTCTCTAGAGTCTCAGGATCCATGCCCAAATATAATGACTAAAACACAAAATCATTAAATGTTTAAATCTGAAAAATAGGTTGTAAAGATCCATTCGAATCTTCCAAATCATGACACATGTGAAGAAACTTAGAGAGGTTTTTGTGAATGGGATAATTTTTGACAAAACTGTCTTTAATTTTTGAAAGATTCCTTTTCATTTGGCCAGAAACTGTGTTTGATGTTGACTACAAAAATAATCATTTCCAGAACTTGCGTAACGAACTTGCACAACGAACTTGCATAACGAAATTTCACAGCGAGTTTTCTTTTGACATTTTATTCTATTGTTTGGATTTTATTGATGGTTGAAGGTCATTGATTGATAGTTTGACACTTGAGATGATGATAAGCATCCCTAGGTCCACTTCATTACCCTTTCAAACACCATTTTCTTCAACAACCTAATATATGTTAAATACTCAATTCAAACTTTGACCCTTGAGCAAATTATAGGACACTAACATTGGCTCCAATGGGGATGTTTTCCTCCTTGTGAGGCAGCAGAGAACCTGTTGACCGAGTTCCTTCATCCATTGGGTTGATCCTAACCTGCAAATTGATCGATGTATTTCTCCAACTAAAACCAAACCCACTCTTCAAACTATACAATGGAATCTGAAAACAATGTTGCAAACTAAAAACTGAAATGAAAAATCACTACTAAAAAATATGCTCATAGTGTTGATCTTATTCACACACCTACCTACTCTAGCTGTAGAATGAACTGTCAAATTAAGTGAAATAAAAAACCCAATGTAACCATGCAAGCAATTTTTCCATTGTGTGAATTCTTTGCATGTATTTGATCAGGAGAAAAATGAAAAGCCAACTTGATGGAAACTCAAATAGAAGCTTGCAAACAAATTCATTGTTGACAAAATCTGAAAATTCTGAAAATATGGGTCCACTTACAAACTTCAGGAACATGGAAAAAGGATCTTCAAGACAATGGAAACTAATGTCTTGTTCAACCAAAATATTGTGACTCTTCTCCAGGTGATCTACATACCATGGATGCAACCCTTCATCTGCATCCCTGCTTCCTTGCAAATCCAACTGATGGTTGTCAAGCAAATGATGAAAATCTGAATAAAATTGTTGCGATAACACCCTTGCTAGAAAGAATGTTTTAAGAGGTTCTAACATTAACTAGCCATCATCTATATTTCCAATATTACAAGTGATCGTAGGATGAAAATTTTGACTGTTGAAAACCTTCATATAGCATGCTACAGGGTCATGAAACACATAAGAAGGTTGTTACAGATTGTTTTCAATTTGTTCCAATGAGACTATGTGACCTTGCATTAGCTCACACCCCTTTTCTTTAGTGATGATTTTAAAATTTGTCTTCAGGAACTTAAATGAAGAAAAACATAATGGCAGAGAATCAACTTCAACTGATTCACTATTTTCTTCATATTCAATAGCATAACTGGGAGATTGCTAAAAATAATTATTTCATGATGGAGAAAACGCAGATGGTTTCTCTAGAAAATCAACACCAAAATCAAAAACATAATCGTCATCATACTCATCATAATTGGGAAAATAATGAACTCTTGCAATGTCATATAGCATGAAAAAACTTGGGACATCAACTTGTTCTTCAGCAGGCTGATCTGCAAATTCACTTTCATGACATTCTTCACTGGAATTTTCGAAAAAAATCATGGAAAAATCAACATTTTGCTTTTGATGAAAAGACTTAAAATTCAAATCAACAACAAAATGTTTTGGGACATCAACTTGAAGATCAGAAAATTGTTCATTATACTCTGAAAATACATCAACATTAGAAACTTCAAGAAAATGCATGATCTTATTAACCTTTTGCTAAAAACTCAGTTCAATTTATTTTTGTTGATGGTCACTCTCATGTTTTTCTATATCCAAATTTGTGTCCTCAATATGATATGGAATCTTTCCACTATCTTGAAGGTTATCTTCCACTTCCTGTGCATCAAGAAACATCTACTGCAAATACACAAACTTCCTTTCCATGGGAATAAAAGACAGATCCAGATGAAAGGATGTTGCATAACACAACATAGAAACAGCTTCTGGGGGTTGAATTCCTTTAGGAATATTGTAATACAAACCAGAAAAACTCTGCTAAAAATAGAGACCATTTCATTTCTCTGTCTCTTCATGGCACGGACATCGGAAAGGTACTGATCCAATGATTTTCTCTCAGCCCAAGATTTCAGAAAAAATTATTTCATTTCCTCCCATGAGATGATAGATTTAGGTTGTAAGTGTCTGAACCAGTCTTTAGCATCTCCTTGTAGTGACTGAGAAAAGGCTCTCATGCACACATAGTCATGTTCAATTTCAAAAAGATATGAAAAATGCTCAAAAGCTTGAACATGTTTTTCAGTTGAAATCTTCTCAAGTTCCCCATCGAACATAGGTAGTTATTTGAAGTACTTAAAAGGAAGATCATGAAGAAGATGAGGTAATTTGAGAGGCCTATATCTGTCTGATATCTTAGAGGGTTGAGGCTTGAGCAATGGAGATATCATATATGCTTGGTTATCTTAAGTTTTATCAGATTGATCGTGTGCATCATGTGATTCAAATGGAAGATATTGGCCAAAATCAAAAGTACAAAGAGAATTTTTATTTACATATTTTGAAGAGGGGGAATCGAATGCATATTTTTTATATTCATTAGAATGAAGCAGGTAAATGAAAATTCCTTTAACATGTTTAGGAAATTTCAAGAGGTAATTGATGAAAATAAATAAAACATCTTGAATAAAATTTGTACTTTGATACCTGGATCTCAATCCTTTCATTTTTATGTGAGTACAGATTGTCCTCTAGCAGAGTCTATTAATTTGATTGAAGTATTGATAGGAGTCACCAAGTGAATGGTACATAGCCATCTTGTGCCTAATTTTGGCTCACCGTCAAAAATCAGATATGTATCTATGTCGTTCTTTCCCAGGGAATATTTCACCTTTGATCCCAGGCAACGACGCCAAAATGTTATCACTCTATAATTTCCCTGGGCTACAGGAGGGAAACCATGGAGGTAACCATAGACCACTTTGGGCTTGGAATATGGCCTTTCCAAAATAGAGAGGTCTCTCTCAATGTAAATTAGGCTCAGTGGATAGATCTGAAATAGAAATAAGGTTTTAAGATGTGGTGGAAGATAAGAGAGAGAAAACCATTGGGTATGGAGTCAACTTTGAAGCAAATGGAACTATTAGTGACTGGTGGTAGAACTATCAAGGAAGCATAGGCTATATAGGTGATAAAATTTCATTTTGAATATTTTTTTGTATCATGGAAGAAAGAGAAAACAATTAACCACATTCAGAGCACAACTGAGATGAATTCTAATTGAGTTAAGAAGAGATAACAATACTTAAATTTCTTGAATATAAAGCATCAATATCATATGAATTCAAAACCATTAGATTTCCAATTTAAGCATATAATGGTTGCAAATGGAATGAGAAAATAACACAGGAAATACATACATGAGAGGGGAACACACACTTCAGATCACCACCACAAGAATCTCTAGTATGAATAACACTGTACTTCTAAACTAATATTTAATTAAACTTCAGAAAAATTAAAAAATGTTCAAAAGAAATCTACTCTATGTCTCTTCCAACACTTAGTCAATCAAAACTACAAAAATATATAGAAAATACTCTTCCCGAAGTTGAGGATGCCGAGCTCAACTACTTCCCAAAGTTGGATATGGTTACAAAATTATAGCAACATGTTTAGAACCACTTGCTAGGAAATAAGAAACAATTTTCTAGAAAATAGGAGTCAAAGATAACATCATATATCTCGAATGATGATATATGTTACAAAAATAAGAGAGGTTTTTGTGAATGGGATCTTGCTTGAAATTTTTTTATTTCAATTTTCCAAAATTCCTCTCCAGAGACTCAGGATCCGCACCCAAAGATAATGACTAAAACAGGAAATCATTAAATGTTTAAATATAAAAAAATAGGTTGTAAAGATCCATTCTAATCTTCCAAACCATGACACATGTGAATAAACTGAGAGATGCTTTTGTGAATGGGATATTTATTTACAAAATTTTCTTTCATTTTTTCAAAATTCCTCTCTAGTGTCTCAGGATCCACGCCTAAAGATAATTACTAAAACATGAAATCATTAAATGTTTAAATATGAAAATAGGTTGTAAAGATCCATTTGAATCTTCCAAACCATGAAACCTGTGAAGGAAATGAGAGAGTTTTTTTTGAATGGATAGTTCTTGACAAAAGACTCTTTTATTTTTCAAATATTCATTTTAATTTGGTCAGAAACTGAGTTTGAAGTTGACTACAAAAAAAGTCATTTCCAGAACTTGCATAGCGAACTTGCACATCGAGTTTCCTTTTGACATTTTCTTCTATTGTTTGGATTTGATTGATGGTTGAAGGTCACTGATTGATAGTTTGACACTTGAGATGATGATAAAAATCCCTAGGGCCACTTCATTACCCTTTCAAACACCATTTTCTTCAACATCCTAATATATGTCAAATACTCGATTCAGACTTTGACCCTTGAGAAAATTATAGGAAACTAACAGACGGGAATAGAAAAAAGAGACATAAATGGAAATACTACTTTAAAAAATCACTCCCAGAGACAATATCGTACCAAAATTTTATCTATGAGGAAGTAAGGTATGGCTTCAGGCGTGTGCCATTCACCCAACCGGGTCAAAAAAATTCAGCAAGTTGTGCTAATTTGATAGCTCCAACGTCACAAATTTTTGTAACTATGAAAGGGAAAATCCAGTGCATTTGTAGCTTCCTCAAATTTTTATGATACTTGATGTCATATGATAGCATGATGTCACATTACACAAATGATTTACACTTTATATGTCGATCATGTCAGGACTTTTGTCGAGATTTCTCCACGGTATGATGAAAATATGTTAAGAATCTAGCTTCCTCAAGTTCCATCAGTTCTTCTATCTGCTCAGCAAGTGATTCATCATCTTTCATATTAGTATCTTGTGTAATGAATAAAATTGGGGTGAGAAACTCAACTGGCACAACTTCTTCTCTTCCATATACTAGTTGAAATGGAGTATATTGATTTAATCGCTTTGGGATAATCTAGTAAGCCCATAACAGAGTTGGGACTCACTCATCCCAGTCATATGGATTTGCATAAAAGACTTTAGTCAACACCATCTCCAAGATTTTATTAAATTCTTCCATTGTTTTGTTATCTTACAGATGTTAGGGAATGCTCTCATGATGTTGAATAAAAAATTATCTTGTAAGGGTCATGATAGCCTCACTGATAAAGTGGGATCCTTGATCACTAGTTAAGCTCTAAGGACAACCAAACTGGGTAATACTATTCTAAAAAATAAACCATTTTGTTGTGGTTGTAGATAAATCTATAAAATCCTCCGCTTCATCCCATCAATTTAGGTAATCAATTGTCATATTTATGTATCTTTCCTTGGAATGATTGGAAAGGGGATTTATCAAACCAATGAAATCAAGAGACCATTTTTCAAATTCTTGTAGTTATCAAACCTGGTGTAGAGGTAACTCATCATGACGAGAGGGATTTCCCACTATATAACATACATCGCAGGCCCATGAATATTCCTTAGTATATTTAAACACTATAGGCCACCATAACCTTGCTTTTAATATCTTCCTAGCAATATCCTTACCACCAACATGTCTTCTCACAATTCCACTATGGCATTCCCATATATTATCAGGTATTTCATGGTCTATTACACAATGCAACAAGATGTTATCCAAGCCTAATTTATACAATTGGCCTACAACTAGTTGATAGTCTATTGCTCAAACCACTAGGTTCCTTTTCTGAGTTGCGGAATATCCCTTCGACATAGTACCAATTGTTAAAAATGATACAATGTCCGTCAGATAATCAGGAATAGCCTAAATACGAAAAAATATCTTCATCGGGGAGATTATCACCTACATCTCCACCACTTTTTCCCGAATCTAGTCTATAAAAATGATCTAGCCCCAAATTTAGTTTACCATGCTTGATAATGACCTCAAAAGAAAACTCTTGAAATAATAGAAACCATCTTCAAATCTGACCTTCTAGAATAGGTTTATTAACTAGATACTTCAAATCAGAGTGATCAGTAAAAAACTTAAAATGACTGCCTAACAAATAATGCCTAAATTGTTGTAAAACATAAACCATTTCCAAACCTTCCCTTCCAGTTGTATTATAGTTTCTCTCATCCTGGGAAAGATTTCAACTGGAAAAGTAGATAGGATGATCAAGATTTTCTTTCCATGGTTGTGCCAAAATAGAACCCAACGCAATCATAGAGGCATCAATGTGCACATGGAACTCAATTTTCTAGTTAGGATAAGTTAAAATGGGTGCATTGCTCAACTTTTATTTTAGTAGGTTGAATGATTTATCACAGTCTTGAGTCCAAGGAAATTCTTTGAATTTATTTAGTAGTTGTTCCAAAGGGGTTATTATACTTTTGTAATTCCTAATAAACATGCATTTGTATCCAGTATGGCCTAAATTAGTCTGAAATTGTTTGACAGTAGTAGGAGGAGGCACATTAAGAATTACTACAGCTTTCGCATGATCGACTAGCACTCCTTCCCTACAAAGTATATGTCCTAGCAGCGGTCCACAAATGGTACACAAAAAACACAATTTCTCAAATTAATGGAAATTTGTAGTTGTCTGCAATGGTCCAACGTTAGTCATAATAACCCGATGTCCTCCTTGAGTAAGTTGTACACAATCCAATCATCCAGGTATACCTCAAGAAACTTATGAATGAAGTCGTGAAATATTCCAATCATTATCTGATAGAACATTTTTGAGGTATTATTGAGCCCAAAAGGAATAACATTATAGGAAAATGATCCCCACTCAGTAGTGAAGGTATTCTTTTTCTTTCCCTCTTCAGTTATTTGAACCTAGTGGTATCCAAAAAACCCACATGTAAAGGAATATGCTTCATTTCCCACTACTTGATCTAGTACCTCATCGTTAAAGAGGGTAGGAAACGGGTCGTGTACACAAGAAGTGTTTAGGCTTCTATATTCCACACAAACTCGTATATCCTATGTACCTTTCTTTGTTTGGATGATGATATGACTGATCCATTCAACCTTATCGATAGTGAAAATCAACCTAGATGTCAGCATCTGATCGATCTCCTTCTTCACTTTCTCCTTGACTCTGGGATTCAGATGGTATGGCTTTTGTTTAACTTGTCTTGATTTAGGATTTACCTCTATCTTCATCTCCCTTAAATCTCCCTTAATTCCTTGTAGTTATGAAAATATTGTAGGGAATAGGTCCTCATATTCTCGCAGTAGAACCTGTATATATGTCATAGTTTTCTTGTCCTAATAATCCCCTATGTGTTATACGACAATTTTTTGGTTGTGGAGCCTGCTTATGTTCTTGATTCAGAGGTTTGTTTCAGCCATGCTTGGACCCAATTCCCTAACAACGGGTGTGGGGCGGATTTCCCCACCAAAATTTTCGTCAGGGGGGTCCAGGAGGGTCATAAACAATTTTTGTATCCCCCCCTTGGCGAGGGATTCGGGGGAAACACCCTCGATGCGAAATTTTGGGAAAAATTGCCTCATTAAAAATTGTAATTTCGTATTGCATCTGGACCATTCATTATAAGGTCGCAGATCTGATGGTAGAAGTTATTTTAGGGTTTTTTTCCCTAGAAGGAAATCCTCTCTTATGAGGGAATTGTATTGTGGTTATGTATTATTAAAAATCATGTATTCTGAGAAAGGATACTATGAGATAAAGAAGAGGAAGTTACAGCGGGAGTGTTGTAGGTTGTATCCCTTCATTTTGTTGGGTTATAAAAATGAAGGACCTAGAAATTTCTCTGGTGGACGTAGCCCACACTGGATGAACCACGTATATTTGTGTCTCTATTGTATTGTATATATTTTGTGTTTTATTTACACATTTGTTTTATTTTATTTCTCCACGATCCTATTTTTCTAACAACTGGTATCAAAGTCAAAGGTAACTTGCTAGAAAAGAGGGTTCCTGGTTCAAGTGGGAGGAATGACGAAAGATGGAAAGTTTAGGGTCGATAAATTTAATGGCCAAAACTACCAGTTATGGAAGATGCATATGGAATATTATTTATATCAGAAGGATCTATTCCTACCATTGGGTGAAATAGAAAATAATTTGATGACCATGAAGGACGAATAATGGGAGGTTCTTGACAAAAATGGACTAGGAACAATACGGTTGAGCCTGGAAGCATCGGTGGCTTTCAATATTTTGAAAGAAAAGACAATGAAGGAGTTGATGGACGCATTGACTAAACTGTATGAAAAACCATCGGCATCCAATAATGTATTTTTAATATATGAAGCGAATATTTAATATGAAGATGTCAGAAGGTGGGTATGTTGTAGATCATTTAAATGAATTTAATATGGTTACTAATCAGGTAAGTTCTGTAAAAGTGGACTTTGATGATGAGATCAAGGCTCTTCTAATATTGTGCTCATTTCTAGAAAGTTGGAATAGCTTGATCATGGATGTAAGTAGCTATGTCTCTGGTTCAAACACTCTAAAATTTGATGATGATGATGTTGTTATCCTTAGCGATGAAATGTGATGGAAAAGCATAGGTGAGACATTAGGTAATGTGTTAAACATGGAGAACATGGGAAGACAAAAGGATATAGGAAAGGTATCAGGGAACCCCGGGAATTCTAGGAAGAGAAGATAAAAATATAGACTCAAAAAGATAGAGTGTTGGAATTGTGGGAAGAAATGACATCTGAAGAAATACTACATAGCTCTAAAGAAACAAAGAGATGGAAAACAAGGGAAAAATCAAGAAGAAAATGTAAGAGGTGGAGTGTTACAAGATGCTTTGATTCTTTCTATAGATAATATTTTTGAGTCTTGGGTAGTAGATTCGAGGGGTTCATTTCATGCCACACCCCATAGGAAACATTTTCTAGATTATGTTCAAGGTGATTTTGGACAGGTTCATTTGGGTGATGATGCACTATGCAAAATTGTTGGAATGGGAAAGGTAAAATTAAAGAAAAGGAATGGAAACCAATGGTTGTTGAAAGAGGTAAGACATGTTCCAGATCTAATAAAAAATCTGATTTCAACAGGGCAGTTGGCAAGTGAAGTTTGAATATCCATATTTACAGATAAGGTGTGGAGGATCACCAAAGGATCATTGGTGATAGAAAAAGGAGAGAAGGTAGGTACATTGTATATATGTATTGGTAATATTGACTCTTCTATCTCTTTAGATTCTACATGAGTGGATACAACATTGTGGAATCATAGGCTTGGACACATGAGTGAGAAGGGGATGCAGATACTTCACAAAAGAAATTTGTTGCCATATCTTAAACAAAATGATTTGGATTTCTGTGAGCATTGTGATTATGGAAAACATAACATAGTTAGATTTCTTAGAGTCGGAAAATAAAAGAAGAGTGAAATTTTATAGCTTTTGCATACAAATGTATGGGGACTGGCTCAGGTATCATCTCTTGGCGGATCTCTTTATTATGTTACTTTTATTGATGATGCTACTAGAAAAACTTGGGTTTATTGCATTCGACAAAAATTTGATGGTTTTGATACTTTTAAGAAATGGAAATATTTGGTTGAGAATTAGATAGGAAAAGGGTTGAAGTGTCTCATATTATACAATGGAGGTGAATATTGTAGCAAGGATTTTGATGATTATTGTTCATACCATGGGATTCATAGAGAGAAAATGGTTCTAGGAACACCACAAAAAAATGGTATGTCAAAAAGGATGAATATGACAATCATGGAGCGTGCAAGGAGTATGAGATTCCATATTGGGTTGCCCTTATAGTTATGGGGAGATGTTGTAGATATTGTTGTTTACTTAATAAACAAAGGACCTTCAAGGTATTTGTATGTTGGAATTCCAGAGGAGGAATGGACGGGTAAAAAGGTAAACTATTCTTTTTTGAATACTTTCGGTTGTGAAGCATTTGTCCATATTGATAAAGAAAATAGAACAAAGCTTGAGGGAAAATCCAAGAAGTATGCCTTTATTGGATATGGTGTTAATGATTTTGGTTATCACTTATGGGATTATGAAAATCACAAATCATTAGTAGTAGATATGTCACAATTTTTATAGCAAGATTTGCCTCACCCTATGTAGACTTGAAGTCCTTTTTTTGCAAATCCAAGAGCTAAAAACATTATGTTTCCACATATATGTGCCCTACCTATAGTACAAGATGTGTATATGCAGTTTGTACCACTACATCCCGCGTACATCACGATTTGTGCCCAAAATTAAAAAATGGTGTTGGGTTTCCATGTCACGTGACGAGATCCATGATCCTTTACCTTCCATATACTAAAAACATTCCAACTTGACCCTTTATTTCCACTTGAAGACTACAAATGGGCCAAATATGAGCTATGGAAAAGAGGAGAAGAATTCAACTTTAAGATAAAAGTTACTCTCGAGAAATTATTCATTTCATATTGAGTCTGCATCCCTTTGTCCGTTAAGTATGAACACATTTTTCAGCCCCCAAGTTCTTTCCTACTTGATTGAGAACCTCATTGTATCTCTTATATGAGCTTTCCTTTGGTGGAGGATTGAAGTGGTGGAGGCCCAGCTAGAAGGAACTTAGTTTCTCGGTTCCGAACCGTGCCAACATAGAAGTTTGTAATTCATTCACTTATGTTGATTATATTTTAATAGAAATAGTATTTTCTCGTCCAATTAATATCTTGTGAATATTTGAATTGTTATTCCATGGGAGTATTTGTTATGAATATTGATTAATTATTCTACTGAATGTGTTAACATTATATATTATCACCATATGCTTGTGTTTCTTGGTTGTTGAGGACTAGTTGTAATTGTATTTCTTTGAGTGAAGTGCTCAATGGTGGACTTCATCGAAATTTTGGACGAGGTAGGCCTTTTATCTTGTATTGCTAGCATATTTGTTTAGATAGCATACTTGAGATTAGAGTTTATTTATGTAGTCATTTTCGTCTATTGTGGTTTACCCCTAGTCATAGAGATATTTTCCTCATAATACAATTGGCGACCATACTAGGAATATAATCTTATTTTTGGGGGTTTGGAGTGTTTTTTTCCTTAGATTTCTCTCGTTTATATTGAGTTTCTTGTAGTATGATTGCTTGACAGCCTTTGTTCACTTTGAGTCTGATTTTCTTATCCTTCTCCTTAGCCCTGTTGTGTTTTAACACATATACGGGTTTTTTTTCCTGACAGACGCATACATACACGTGTTGTCCTTCTGCAAGAAGCGTATATACATGATTTTCTCCTGAACAGTCGCGTAGATCACCCTTTGTTGCTTGGTTGTTGGGTTTGATGTTTTCTGGGTAGGTTTTGATGATTGTTGAGTCTTCTTGGGTCTCTCTTATGACTATTAAGTGTCTGTGAAATGACAAGAGATGTTTCTTTTGTTGAATTTTTGGGTGGTGCCTTTCTCATCATCCTTTTCATTTGATTGTCCTTGCATCTTGGGCTGGGTGTTTTGCTTCTTGATATCCTACTTGGTTTTTATCTGTTTACACATAGTAGAGTTTTTATATCAAGTTGTTGTTCAATCCTTGCATTTTCATTCTCTTATATTGAAAATACAAAAATATTAGGCATTTTACATTCTTGACATTTAATTTTTTGAGTTTTTATCATTGATATTAGTACATGTAAAGAAAGATTGAATTTTAGTTAGAATTACAGAACTGAATTGAGAATTGCATTTTGAAAAGCATACTATTTATTGGGAATTGAAGTTAAAACTTTGCATTGTATTCATATTCATTTATTTTACTTGTTGAGTCATAACATCACTAGTTTCACGACCACAACTTTTTGACTAAGATAGGCCACTAAAAGTAACGCTATAATTTAAAATTGATTAGTAACAATTTTATTTTTATAGAGTGAACAAACTAGCTTAGGATTTAGAGCCTTGGAATAGTATTTTGTGAGTAAACTTCTCCAAGGCTATTAAATTAGCATATGTGTCTGATTAAGGGAATGGAGAAATCCATTGTATAATCGGTAATATCATGAGGCTTCACTTACACCAGAGTTAAGCACAAGATTGTGTGAGGTTGGTTGAAGGGATACCCCCTCGATACCTTCTTAGCATCAAATATACTTTTGGGGATCTATTCATACATGGGGATCTTTCTAGTACCCTTACCTATGTGAGTGGCAATGCTTTTAAGGTTTTTGGCTTTGTTACCCTACCCATACGGTGGACCTAACTTACGACTGTTCGCCTGTGCATTAGTTATATCGTGGTTTCTTAGTTGCTTGACTTAGGTACCACATAGGTTACTTACAGGGGTTATTCTGTAGGTACCTTAGGTTAGATAAGGGTCGAACAACACACATCCTTTATGGAGGATTACCTCTCTGGGGGGTTCTGAACGACTATTTGTTAAGCCCGCGAAGGCCCTTATAACTGGTTATGATAGTTCTGATCTTTAGTAGACGAGTCTCAGGCCCCTATTAGGAAAGGTATACCTACTTTAGAGAGGGAGGCCCCTTTCAGCCAATTTATCGTGTTTGTGTGCATATTGGTCGTTTGATTATTTATGGTGTGCTCTTTGATTACTAGTTGGCCTTAGGATTTGTTTTTTATATCTTGAGTCTTGATTCATCGTGGAGCCAAATCAGATTCACTGCAGGTCTCATCGCTTGTTATAGTTACCACAGCATTTTGATTATTTTCCTTCTAAAAGGCGCAAAGTTATCAAACATGGTACACACACCTCCACTTTTCAGACTTGTGATCATACAAGTATGAGTAATGAAACGAGTCAACAATATACTGGGAGTCCTTTGACTCCCATACCTACTATATTTAATGGTACCCCTTCGATGCCTTAAACCACAATGTTTGTAGTGTCATAGGTTCCTATCATCACCTTTGCCCATCCTATAGTGAATACTCAACCTATAGCCACAAACCCTTTTGGGTCACTTGGTCACTCACCCGGCTATAATGTTTAGTCCATCCCTATGGCCTCTAGTCTTTTTTCCTATGCTATGTCGAACTTCACATCGCAATTTTCAAACTCCATCCAAACAGTTGGTACGAATACTATCATTGGACTTGGGGACACAACTCCTCCACACACTCCATTATCATTTGGTGGCACTGATGTCCCTCAAATGAATCCTATCGTTGGAGGTGTTTCTCCTCTTAACACCAGGTATAATCATGTTTCTTCTATATGGAGTAACTAACCTAGCGGACAAGCTATTGCTCACTTTCCATCCTTTACCCCCACCTCCTCTATACCGATTTTGACGAACATGTTTGACATGAAGAATCCACCTTTATCCTCCAGATTCACACCTGTAGAAGGTAAGTTTCACACCTTGGGAAACCCCCAACCCAGAGCCACTTTGGCTGGGAGAAGTTCTTATAACCCTCATTAGAACATTCCTACTAGAATGGTGGCCAACCAACCCCTTATGAATAATTTTGGATGAGGGTCTTATAATCCTGGACAGGGCCATGATATTTACCAGAACCCTAGATGGGCTAGGATTCCCCAATCGCAATCTTTCCAAGGATCTTGGGGCCAAATGTCGTAACCTCGTATTCCTTTTCTGGCCATGCTCATTCTGCCAGACTTGTCTAAGTTAATGAATGAACCCTTGCATCATGATCTGTCATGGCCCTCCATCCCCACTAAGCTTCATTCAGATATTCCAAAATTCAAGGGTAGAATTGGTGAGGATCTTGGTGGTCATGTTACCACCTTTCACCTTTGGTGCTCTTTGAATTACCTTAATGATGATTCTATTCAGTTAAGATTGTTTCAATGCACCCTCATGTGGGTTTTCGTGAAATGGTATATCGAGCTACCCAGGGGGGAATACAAAACTTTTAATCAGTTGGTTTTAGTCTTCTTCAATCACTTCCAATTGTCGGTTCATTACGATGTTGGCATTGAACTTTTGTCGACATTTCGTCAGGATAGAGCCATTCATATATCGGATCACATCCAGGAGTGGAGTAGATGGAAGAGGTTGATCAAGGGAAACATACCCCCATAATTCTTGCTAGATTGGTTCCTTAAATATCTCATGCCTTATATTTTGAAGGATGTTTTTACATCCGGGGTTACAACTGAGGAAGAAGTGATTTTTAAAGCCCAGTAGTTAGATCTTATATATGCTCAATATGGGATGTTATACGAGATTATTCTTGACACACTGAGGTCAAACTATGACCCTAAACAAAATATTGGGCCTCATGCCAATGGAATTATGGGATCCGTCAATGTGAAATCCACAGAATCAGTGACAAGCCATTTGAAAGACTTGTCTCTAAACCAGTCTGTAGGAGGTTCAACTTCGTCTGTGTCCTACAATATCACTCAGTCAACGGATGTACGTTCTGTGCAATCGTCGACCAACTTGAATGGTAACCAAAAACCAAGAGGGAATAAGAAGAAAGGACGTAATAATAATTGTAAGGGTGGGAATAATAATAATAAACCCAAGGAAAATGGTAATAATGAGAAGACAAATAATAATGCTAGTGAGGAAAAGAAAGAAAGGTGGAAGGTGAATTTTCCCTATAAGCTTTGTACAGACGATCACCTTACCCATTTATGCCCCAAACTCATGGAAGTTGTGAGGCTTTTATCTCTACCGCCC
>ML810707.1:113661-151891 GCA_009831015.1 Picea engelmannii
TGTTGACAAAATCTGAAAATTCTGAAAATATGGGTCCACTTACAAACTTCAGGAACATGGAAAAAGGATCTTCAAGACAATGGAAACTAATGTCTTGTTCAACCAAAATATTGTGACTCTTCTCCAGGTGATCTACATACCATGGATGCAACCCTTCATCTGCATCCCTGCTTCCTTGCAAATCCAACTGATGGTTGTCAAGCAAATGATGAAAATCTGAATAAAATTGTTGCGATAACACCCTTGCTAGAAAGAATGTTTTAAGAGGTTCTAACATTAACTAGCCATCATCTATATTTCCAATATTACAAGTGATCGTAGGATGAAAATTTTGACTGTTGAAAACCTTCATATAGCATGCTACAGGGTCATGAAACACATAAGAAGGTTGTTACAGATTGTTTTCAATTTGTTCCAATGAGACTATGTGACCTTGCATTAGCTCACACCCCTTTTCTTTAGTGATGATTTTAAAATTTGTCTTCAGGAACTTAAATGAAGAAAAACATAATGGCAGAGAATCAACTTCAACTGATTCACTATTTTCTTCATATTCAATAGCATAACTGGGAGATTGCTAAAAATAATTATTTCATGATGGAGAAAACGCAGATGGTTTCTCTAGAAAATCAACACCAAAATCAAAAACATAATCGTCATCATACTCATCATAATTGGGAAAATAATGAACTCTTGCAATGTCATATAGCATGAAAAAACTTGGGACATCAACTTGTTCTTCAGCAGGCTGATCTGCAAATTCACTTTCATGACATTCTTCACTGGAATTTTCGAAAAAAATCATGGAAAAATCAACATTTTGCTTTTGATGAAAAGACTTAAAATTCAAATCAACAACAAAATGTTTTGGGACATCAACTTGAAGATCAGAAAATTGTTCATTATACTCTGAAAATACATCAACATTAGAAACTTCAAGAAAATGCATGATCTTATTAACCTTTTGCTAAAAACTCAGTTCAATTTATTTTTGTTGATGGTCACTCTCATGTTTTTCTATATCCAAATTTGTGTCCTCAATATGATATGGAATCTTTCCACTATCTTGAAGGTTATCTTCCACTTCCTGTGCATCAAGAAACATCTACTGCAAATACACAAACTTCCTTTCCATGGGAATAAAAGACAGATCCAGATGAAAGGATGTTGCATAACACAACATAGAAACAGCTTCTGGGGGTTGAATTCCTTTAGGAATATTGTAATACAAACCAGAAAAACTCTGCTAAAAATAGAGACCATTTCATTTCTCTGTCTCTTCATGGCACGGACATCGGAAAGGTACTGATCCAATGATTTTCTCTCAGCCCAAGATTTCAGAAAAAATTATTTCATTTCCTCCCATGAGATGATAGATTTAGGTTGTAAGTGTCTGAACCAGTCTTTAGCATCTCCTTGTAGTGACTGAGAAAAGGCTCTCATGCACACATAGTCATGTTCAATTTCAAAAAGATATGAAAAATGCTCAAAAGCTTGAACATGTTTTTCAGTTGAAATCTTCTCAAGTTCCCCATCGAACATAGGTAGTTATTTGAAGTACTTAAAAGGAAGATCATGAAGAAGATGAGGTAATTTGAGAGGCCTATATCTGTCTGATATCTTAGAGGGTTGAGGCTTGAGCAATGGAGATATCATATATGCTTGGTTATCTTAAGTTTTATCAGATTGATCGTGTGCATCATGTGATTCAAATGGAAGATATTGGCCAAAATCAAAAGTACAAAGAGAATTTTTATTTACATATTTTGAAGAGGGGGAATCGAATGCATATTTTTTATATTCATTAGAATGAAGCAGGTAAATGAAAATTCCTTTAACATGTTTAGGAAATTTCAAGAGGTAATTGATGAAAATAAATAAAACATCTTGAATAAAATTTGTACTTTGATACCTGGATCTCAATCCTTTCATTTTTATGTGAGTACAGATTGTCCTCTAGCAGAGTCTATTAATTTGATTGAAGTATTGATAGGAGTCACCAAGTGAATGGTACATAGCCATCTTGTGCCTAATTTTGGCTCACCGTCAAAAATCAGATATGTATCTATGTCGTTCTTTCCCAGGGAATATTTCACCTTTGATCCCAGGCAACGACGCCAAAATGTTATCACTCTATAATTTCCCTGGGCTACAGGAGGGAAACCATGGAGGTAACCATAGACCACTTTGGGCTTGGAATATGGCCTTTCCAAAATAGAGAGGTCTCTCTCAATGTAAATTAGGCTCAGTGGATAGATCTGAAATAGAAATAAGGTTTTAAGATGTGGTGGAAGATAAGAGAGAGAAAACCATTGGGTATGGAGTCAACTTTGAAGCAAATGGAACTATTAGTGACTGGTGGTAGAACTATCAAGGAAGCATAGGCTATATAGGTGATAAAATTTCATTTTGAATATTTTTTTGTATCATGGAAGAAAGAGAAAACAATTAACCACATTCAGAGCACAACTGAGATGAATTCTAATTGAGTTAAGAAGAGATAACAATACTTAAATTTCTTGAATATAAAGCATCAATATCATATGAATTCAAAACCATTAGATTTCCAATTTAAGCATATAATGGTTGCAAATGGAATGAGAAAATAACACAGGAAATACATACATGAGAGGGGAACACACACTTCAGATCACCACCACAAGAATCTCTAGTATGAATAACACTGTACTTCTAAACTAATATTTAATTAAACTTCAGAAAAATTAAAAAATGTTCAAAAGAAATCTACTCTATGTCTCTTCCAACACTTAGTCAATCAAAACTACAAAAATATATAGAAAATACTCTTCCCGAAGTTGAGGATGCCGAGCTCAACTACTTCCCAAAGTTGGATATGGTTACAAAATTATAGCAACATGTTTAGAACCACTTGCTAGGAAATAAGAAACAATTTTCTAGAAAATAGGAGTCAAAGATAACATCATATATCTCGAATGATGATATATGTTACAAAAATAAGAGAGGTTTTTGTGAATGGGATCTTGCTTGAAATTTTTTTATTTCAATTTTCCAAAATTCCTCTCCAGAGACTCAGGATCCGCACCCAAAGATAATGACTAAAACAGGAAATCATTAAATGTTTAAATATAAAAAAATAGGTTGTAAAGATCCATTCTAATCTTCCAAACCATGACACATGTGAATAAACTGAGAGATGCTTTTGTGAATGGGATATTTATTTACAAAATTTTCTTTCATTTTTTCAAAATTCCTCTCTAGTGTCTCAGGATCCACGCCTAAAGATAATTACTAAAACATGAAATCATTAAATGTTTAAATATGAAAATAGGTTGTAAAGATCCATTTGAATCTTCCAAACCATGAAACCTGTGAAGGAAATGAGAGAGTTTTTTTTGAATGGATAGTTCTTGACAAAAGACTCTTTTATTTTTCAAATATTCATTTTAATTTGGTCAGAAACTGAGTTTGAAGTTGACTACAAAAAAAGTCATTTCCAGAACTTGCATAGCGAACTTGCACATCGAGTTTCCTTTTGACATTTTCTTCTATTGTTTGGATTTGATTGATGGTTGAAGGTCACTGATTGATAGTTTGACACTTGAGATGATGATAAAAATCCCTAGGGCCACTTCATTACCCTTTCAAACACCATTTTCTTCAACATCCTAATATATGTCAAATACTCGATTCAGACTTTGACCCTTGAGAAAATTATAGGAAACTAACAGACGGGAATAGAAAAAAGAGACATAAATGGAAATACTACTTTAAAAAATCACTCCCAGAGACAATATCGTACCAAAATTTTATCTATGAGGAAGTAAGGTATGGCTTCAGGCGTGTGCCATTCACCCAACCGGGTCAAAAAAATTCAGCAAGTTGTGCTAATTTGATAGCTCCAACGTCACAAATTTTTGTAACTATGAAAGGGAAAATCCAGTGCATTTGTAGCTTCCTCAAATTTTTATGATACTTGATGTCATATGATAGCATGATGTCACATTACACAAATGATTTACACTTTATATGTCGATCATGTCAGGACTTTTGTCGAGATTTCTCCACGGTATGATGAAAATATGTTAAGAATCTAGCTTCCTCAAGTTCCATCAGTTCTTCTATCTGCTCAGCAAGTGATTCATCATCTTTCATATTAGTATCTTGTGTAATGAATAAAATTGGGGTGAGAAACTCAACTGGCACAACTTCTTCTCTTCCATATACTAGTTGAAATGGAGTATATTGATTTAATCGCTTTGGGATAATCTAGTAAGCCCATAACAGAGTTGGGACTCACTCATCCCAGTCATATGGATTTGCATAAAAGACTTTAGTCAACACCATCTCCAAGATTTTATTAAATTCTTCCATTGTTTTGTTATCTTACAGATGTTAGGGAATGCTCTCATGATGTTGAATAAAAAATTATCTTGTAAGGGTCATGATAGCCTCACTGATAAAGTGGGATCCTTGATCACTAGTTAAGCTCTAAGGACAACCAAACTGGGTAATACTATTCTAAAAAATAAACCATTTTGTTGTGGTTGTAGATAAATCTATAAAATCCTCCGCTTCATCCCATCAATTTAGGTAATCAATTGTCATATTTATGTATCTTTCCTTGGAATGATTGGAAAGGGGATTTATCAAACCAATGAAATCAAGAGACCATTTTTCAAATTCTTGTAGTTATCAAACCTGGTGTAGAGGTAACTCATCATGACGAGAGGGATTTCCCACTATATAACATACATCGCAGGCCCATGAATATTCCTTAGTATATTTAAACACTATAGGCCACCATAACCTTGCTTTTAATATCTTCCTAGCAATATCCTTACCACCAACATGTCTTCTCACAATTCCACTATGGCATTCCCATATATTATCAGGTATTTCATGGTCTATTACACAATGCAACAAGATGTTATCCAAGCCTAATTTATACAATTGGCCTACAACTAGTTGATAGTCTATTGCTCAAACCACTAGGTTCCTTTTCTGAGTTGCGGAATATCCCTTCGACATAGTACCAATTGTTAAAAATGATACAATGTCCGTCAGATAATCAGGAATAGCCTAAATACGAAAAAATATCTTCATCGGGGAGATTATCACCTACATCTCCACCACTTTTTCCCGAATCTAGTCTATAAAAATGATCTAGCCCCAAATTTAGTTTACCATGCTTGATAATGACCTCAAAAGAAAACTCTTGAAATAATAGAAACCATCTTCAAATCTGACCTTCTAGAATAGGTTTATTAACTAGATACTTCAAATCAGAGTGATCAGTAAAAAACTTAAAATGACTGCCTAACAAATAATGCCTAAATTGTTGTAAAACATAAACCATTTCCAAACCTTCCCTTCCAGTTGTATTATAGTTTCTCTCATCCTGGGAAAGATTTCAACTGGAAAAGTAGATAGGATGATCAAGATTTTCTTTCCATGGTTGTGCCAAAATAGAACCCAACGCAATCATAGAGGCATCAATGTGCACATGGAACTCAATTTTCTAGTTAGGATAAGTTAAAATGGGTGCATTGCTCAACTTTTATTTTAGTAGGTTGAATGATTTATCACAGTCTTGAGTCCAAGGAAATTCTTTGAATTTATTTAGTAGTTGTTCCAAAGGGGTTATTATACTTTTGTAATTCCTAATAAACATGCATTTGTATCCAGTATGGCCTAAATTAGTCTGAAATTGTTTGACAGTAGTAGGAGGAGGCACATTAAGAATTACTACAGCTTTCGCATGATCGACTAGCACTCCTTCCCTACAAAGTATATGTCCTAGCAGCGGTCCACAAATGGTACACAAAAAACACAATTTCTCAAATTAATGGAAATTTGTAGTTGTCTGCAATGGTCCAACGTTAGTCATAATAACCCGATGTCCTCCTTGAGTAAGTTGTACACAATCCAATCATCCAGGTATACCTCAAGAAACTTATGAATGAAGTCGTGAAATATTCCAATCATTATCTGATAGAACATTTTTGAGGTATTATTGAGCCCAAAAGGAATAACATTATAGGAAAATGATCCCCACTCAGTAGTGAAGGTATTCTTTTTCTTTCCCTCTTCAGTTATTTGAACCTAGTGGTATCCAAAAAACCCACATGTAAAGGAATATGCTTCATTTCCCACTACTTGATCTAGTACCTCATCGTTAAAGAGGGTAGGAAACGGGTCGTGTACACAAGAAGTGTTTAGGCTTCTATATTCCACACAAACTCGTATATCCTATGTACCTTTCTTTGTTTGGATGATGATATGACTGATCCATTCAACCTTATCGATAGTGAAAATCAACCTAGATGTCAGCATCTGATCGATCTCCTTCTTCACTTTCTCCTTGACTCTGGGATTCAGATGGTATGGCTTTTGTTTAACTTGTCTTGATTTAGGATTTACCTCTATCTTCATCTCCCTTAAATCTCCCTTAATTCCTTGTAGTTATGAAAATATTGTAGGGAATAGGTCCTCATATTCTCGCAGTAGAACCTGTATATATGTCATAGTTTTCTTGTCCTAATAATCCCCTATGTGTTATACGACAATTTTTTGGTTGTGGAGCCTGCTTATGTTCTTGATTCAGAGGTTTGTTTCAGCCATGCTTGGACCCAATTCCCTAACAACGGGTGTGGGGCGGATTTCCCCACCAAAATTTTCGTCAGGGGGGTCCAGGAGGGTCATAAACAATTTTTGTATCCCCCCCTTGGCGAGGGATTCGGGGGAAACACCCTCGATGCGAAATTTTGGGAAAAATTGCCTCATTAAAAATTGTAATTTCGTATTGCATCTGGACCATTCATTATAAGGTCGCAGATCTGATGGTAGAAGTTATTTTAGGGTTTTTTTCCCTAGAAGGAAATCCTCTCTTATGAGGGAATTGTATTGTGGTTATGTATTATTAAAAATCATGTATTCTGAGAAAGGATACTATGAGATAAAGAAGAGGAAGTTACAGCGGGAGTGTTGTAGGTTGTATCCCTTCATTTTGTTGGGTTATAAAAATGAAGGACCTAGAAATTTCTCTGGTGGACGTAGCCCACACTGGATGAACCACGTATATTTGTGTCTCTATTGTATTGTATATATTTTGTGTTTTATTTACACATTTGTTTTATTTTATTTCTCCACGATCCTATTTTTCTAACAACTGGTATCAAAGTCAAAGGTAACTTGCTAGAAAAGAGGGTTCCTGGTTCAAGTGGGAGGAATGACGAAAGATGGAAAGTTTAGGGTCGATAAATTTAATGGCCAAAACTACCAGTTATGGAAGATGCATATGGAATATTATTTATATCAGAAGGATCTATTCCTACCATTGGGTGAAATAGAAAATAATTTGATGACCATGAAGGACGAATAATGGGAGGTTCTTGACAAAAATGGACTAGGAACAATACGGTTGAGCCTGGAAGCATCGGTGGCTTTCAATATTTTGAAAGAAAAGACAATGAAGGAGTTGATGGACGCATTGACTAAACTGTATGAAAAACCATCGGCATCCAATAATGTATTTTTAATATATGAAGCGAATATTTAATATGAAGATGTCAGAAGGTGGGTATGTTGTAGATCATTTAAATGAATTTAATATGGTTACTAATCAGGTAAGTTCTGTAAAAGTGGACTTTGATGATGAGATCAAGGCTCTTCTAATATTGTGCTCATTTCTAGAAAGTTGGAATAGCTTGATCATGGATGTAAGTAGCTATGTCTCTGGTTCAAACACTCTAAAATTTGATGATGATGATGTTGTTATCCTTAGCGATGAAATGTGATGGAAAAGCATAGGTGAGACATTAGGTAATGTGTTAAACATGGAGAACATGGGAAGACAAAAGGATATAGGAAAGGTATCAGGGAACCCCGGGAATTCTAGGAAGAGAAGATAAAAATATAGACTCAAAAAGATAGAGTGTTGGAATTGTGGGAAGAAATGACATCTGAAGAAATACTACATAGCTCTAAAGAAACAAAGAGATGGAAAACAAGGGAAAAATCAAGAAGAAAATGTAAGAGGTGGAGTGTTACAAGATGCTTTGATTCTTTCTATAGATAATATTTTTGAGTCTTGGGTAGTAGATTCGAGGGGTTCATTTCATGCCACACCCCATAGGAAACATTTTCTAGATTATGTTCAAGGTGATTTTGGACAGGTTCATTTGGGTGATGATGCACTATGCAAAATTGTTGGAATGGGAAAGGTAAAATTAAAGAAAAGGAATGGAAACCAATGGTTGTTGAAAGAGGTAAGACATGTTCCAGATCTAATAAAAAATCTGATTTCAACAGGGCAGTTGGCAAGTGAAGTTTGAATATCCATATTTACAGATAAGGTGTGGAGGATCACCAAAGGATCATTGGTGATAGAAAAAGGAGAGAAGGTAGGTACATTGTATATATGTATTGGTAATATTGACTCTTCTATCTCTTTAGATTCTACATGAGTGGATACAACATTGTGGAATCATAGGCTTGGACACATGAGTGAGAAGGGGATGCAGATACTTCACAAAAGAAATTTGTTGCCATATCTTAAACAAAATGATTTGGATTTCTGTGAGCATTGTGATTATGGAAAACATAACATAGTTAGATTTCTTAGAGTCGGAAAATAAAAGAAGAGTGAAATTTTATAGCTTTTGCATACAAATGTATGGGGACTGGCTCAGGTATCATCTCTTGGCGGATCTCTTTATTATGTTACTTTTATTGATGATGCTACTAGAAAAACTTGGGTTTATTGCATTCGACAAAAATTTGATGGTTTTGATACTTTTAAGAAATGGAAATATTTGGTTGAGAATTAGATAGGAAAAGGGTTGAAGTGTCTCATATTATACAATGGAGGTGAATATTGTAGCAAGGATTTTGATGATTATTGTTCATACCATGGGATTCATAGAGAGAAAATGGTTCTAGGAACACCACAAAAAAATGGTATGTCAAAAAGGATGAATATGACAATCATGGAGCGTGCAAGGAGTATGAGATTCCATATTGGGTTGCCCTTATAGTTATGGGGAGATGTTGTAGATATTGTTGTTTACTTAATAAACAAAGGACCTTCAAGGTATTTGTATGTTGGAATTCCAGAGGAGGAATGGACGGGTAAAAAGGTAAACTATTCTTTTTTGAATACTTTCGGTTGTGAAGCATTTGTCCATATTGATAAAGAAAATAGAACAAAGCTTGAGGGAAAATCCAAGAAGTATGCCTTTATTGGATATGGTGTTAATGATTTTGGTTATCACTTATGGGATTATGAAAATCACAAATCATTAGTAGTAGATATGTCACAATTTTTATAGCAAGATTTGCCTCACCCTATGTAGACTTGAAGTCCTTTTTTTGCAAATCCAAGAGCTAAAAACATTATGTTTCCACATATATGTGCCCTACCTATAGTACAAGATGTGTATATGCAGTTTGTACCACTACATCCCGCGTACATCACGATTTGTGCCCAAAATTAAAAAATGGTGTTGGGTTTCCATGTCACGTGACGAGATCCATGATCCTTTACCTTCCATATACTAAAAACATTCCAACTTGACCCTTTATTTCCACTTGAAGACTACAAATGGGCCAAATATGAGCTATGGAAAAGAGGAGAAGAATTCAACTTTAAGATAAAAGTTACTCTCGAGAAATTATTCATTTCATATTGAGTCTGCATCCCTTTGTCCGTTAAGTATGAACACATTTTTCAGCCCCCAAGTTCTTTCCTACTTGATTGAGAACCTCATTGTATCTCTTATATGAGCTTTCCTTTGGTGGAGGATTGAAGTGGTGGAGGCCCAGCTAGAAGGAACTTAGTTTCTCGGTTCCGAACCGTGCCAACATAGAAGTTTGTAATTCATTCACTTATGTTGATTATATTTTAATAGAAATAGTATTTTCTCGTCCAATTAATATCTTGTGAATATTTGAATTGTTATTCCATGGGAGTATTTGTTATGAATATTGATTAATTATTCTACTGAATGTGTTAACATTATATATTATCACCATATGCTTGTGTTTCTTGGTTGTTGAGGACTAGTTGTAATTGTATTTCTTTGAGTGAAGTGCTCAATGGTGGACTTCATCGAAATTTTGGACGAGGTAGGCCTTTTATCTTGTATTGCTAGCATATTTGTTTAGATAGCATACTTGAGATTAGAGTTTATTTATGTAGTCATTTTCGTCTATTGTGGTTTACCCCTAGTCATAGAGATATTTTCCTCATAATACAATTGGCGACCATACTAGGAATATAATCTTATTTTTGGGGGTTTGGAGTGTTTTTTTCCTTAGATTTCTCTCGTTTATATTGAGTTTCTTGTAGTATGATTGCTTGACAGCCTTTGTTCACTTTGAGTCTGATTTTCTTATCCTTCTCCTTAGCCCTGTTGTGTTTTAACACATATACGGGTTTTTTTTCCTGACAGACGCATACATACACGTGTTGTCCTTCTGCAAGAAGCGTATATACATGATTTTCTCCTGAACAGTCGCGTAGATCACCCTTTGTTGCTTGGTTGTTGGGTTTGATGTTTTCTGGGTAGGTTTTGATGATTGTTGAGTCTTCTTGGGTCTCTCTTATGACTATTAAGTGTCTGTGAAATGACAAGAGATGTTTCTTTTGTTGAATTTTTGGGTGGTGCCTTTCTCATCATCCTTTTCATTTGATTGTCCTTGCATCTTGGGCTGGGTGTTTTGCTTCTTGATATCCTACTTGGTTTTTATCTGTTTACACATAGTAGAGTTTTTATATCAAGTTGTTGTTCAATCCTTGCATTTTCATTCTCTTATATTGAAAATACAAAAATATTAGGCATTTTACATTCTTGACATTTAATTTTTTGAGTTTTTATCATTGATATTAGTACATGTAAAGAAAGATTGAATTTTAGTTAGAATTACAGAACTGAATTGAGAATTGCATTTTGAAAAGCATACTATTTATTGGGAATTGAAGTTAAAACTTTGCATTGTATTCATATTCATTTATTTTACTTGTTGAGTCATAACATCACTAGTTTCACGACCACAACTTTTTGACTAAGATAGGCCACTAAAAGTAACGCTATAATTTAAAATTGATTAGTAACAATTTTATTTTTATAGAGTGAACAAACTAGCTTAGGATTTAGAGCCTTGGAATAGTATTTTGTGAGTAAACTTCTCCAAGGCTATTAAATTAGCATATGTGTCTGATTAAGGGAATGGAGAAATCCATTGTATAATCGGTAATATCATGAGGCTTCACTTACACCAGAGTTAAGCACAAGATTGTGTGAGGTTGGTTGAAGGGATACCCCCTCGATACCTTCTTAGCATCAAATATACTTTTGGGGATCTATTCATACATGGGGATCTTTCTAGTACCCTTACCTATGTGAGTGGCAATGCTTTTAAGGTTTTTGGCTTTGTTACCCTACCCATACGGTGGACCTAACTTACGACTGTTCGCCTGTGCATTAGTTATATCGTGGTTTCTTAGTTGCTTGACTTAGGTACCACATAGGTTACTTACAGGGGTTATTCTGTAGGTACCTTAGGTTAGATAAGGGTCGAACAACACACATCCTTTATGGAGGATTACCTCTCTGGGGGGTTCTGAACGACTATTTGTTAAGCCCGCGAAGGCCCTTATAACTGGTTATGATAGTTCTGATCTTTAGTAGACGAGTCTCAGGCCCCTATTAGGAAAGGTATACCTACTTTAGAGAGGGAGGCCCCTTTCAGCCAATTTATCGTGTTTGTGTGCATATTGGTCGTTTGATTATTTATGGTGTGCTCTTTGATTACTAGTTGGCCTTAGGATTTGTTTTTTATATCTTGAGTCTTGATTCATCGTGGAGCCAAATCAGATTCACTGCAGGTCTCATCGCTTGTTATAGTTACCACAGCATTTTGATTATTTTCCTTCTAAAAGGCGCAAAGTTATCAAACATGGTACACACACCTCCACTTTTCAGACTTGTGATCATACAAGTATGAGTAATGAAACGAGTCAACAATATACTGGGAGTCCTTTGACTCCCATACCTACTATATTTAATGGTACCCCTTCGATGCCTTAAACCACAATGTTTGTAGTGTCATAGGTTCCTATCATCACCTTTGCCCATCCTATAGTGAATACTCAACCTATAGCCACAAACCCTTTTGGGTCACTTGGTCACTCACCCGGCTATAATGTTTAGTCCATCCCTATGGCCTCTAGTCTTTTTTCCTATGCTATGTCGAACTTCACATCGCAATTTTCAAACTCCATCCAAACAGTTGGTACGAATACTATCATTGGACTTGGGGACACAACTCCTCCACACACTCCATTATCATTTGGTGGCACTGATGTCCCTCAAATGAATCCTATCGTTGGAGGTGTTTCTCCTCTTAACACCAGGTATAATCATGTTTCTTCTATATGGAGTAACTAACCTAGCGGACAAGCTATTGCTCACTTTCCATCCTTTACCCCCACCTCCTCTATACCGATTTTGACGAACATGTTTGACATGAAGAATCCACCTTTATCCTCCAGATTCACACCTGTAGAAGGTAAGTTTCACACCTTGGGAAACCCCCAACCCAGAGCCACTTTGGCTGGGAGAAGTTCTTATAACCCTCATTAGAACATTCCTACTAGAATGGTGGCCAACCAACCCCTTATGAATAATTTTGGATGAGGGTCTTATAATCCTGGACAGGGCCATGATATTTACCAGAACCCTAGATGGGCTAGGATTCCCCAATCGCAATCTTTCCAAGGATCTTGGGGCCAAATGTCGTAACCTCGTATTCCTTTTCTGGCCATGCTCATTCTGCCAGACTTGTCTAAGTTAATGAATGAACCCTTGCATCATGATCTGTCATGGCCCTCCATCCCCACTAAGCTTCATTCAGATATTCCAAAATTCAAGGGTAGAATTGGTGAGGATCTTGGTGGTCATGTTACCACCTTTCACCTTTGGTGCTCTTTGAATTACCTTAATGATGATTCTATTCAGTTAAGATTGTTTCAATGCACCCTCATGTGGGTTTTCGTGAAATGGTATATCGAGCTACCCAGGGGGGAATACAAAACTTTTAATCAGTTGGTTTTAGTCTTCTTCAATCACTTCCAATTGTCGGTTCATTACGATGTTGGCATTGAACTTTTGTCGACATTTCGTCAGGATAGAGCCATTCATATATCGGATCACATCCAGGAGTGGAGTAGATGGAAGAGGTTGATCAAGGGAAACATACCCCCATAATTCTTGCTAGATTGGTTCCTTAAATATCTCATGCCTTATATTTTGAAGGATGTTTTTACATCCGGGGTTACAACTGAGGAAGAAGTGATTTTTAAAGCCCAGTAGTTAGATCTTATATATGCTCAATATGGGATGTTATACGAGATTATTCTTGACACACTGAGGTCAAACTATGACCCTAAACAAAATATTGGGCCTCATGCCAATGGAATTATGGGATCCGTCAATGTGAAATCCACAGAATCAGTGACAAGCCATTTGAAAGACTTGTCTCTAAACCAGTCTGTAGGAGGTTCAACTTCGTCTGTGTCCTACAATATCACTCAGTCAACGGATGTACGTTCTGTGCAATCGTCGACCAACTTGAATGGTAACCAAAAACCAAGAGGGAATAAGAAGAAAGGACGTAATAATAATTGTAAGGGTGGGAATAATAATAATAAACCCAAGGAAAATGGTAATAATGAGAAGACAAATAATAATGCTAGTGAGGAAAAGAAAGAAAGGTGGAAGGTGAATTTTCCCTATAAGCTTTGTACAGACGATCACCTTACCCATTTATGCCCCAAACTCATGGAAGTTGTGAGGCTTTTATCTCTACCGCCCGTCATGATACCTAATCCTTTTCCACATAACCAGCACATGGACTTGAGCTCCTTGAATGTCGTAAATGTGGCGAGTGGGAGTTAAAACCCACTGATGCAAGACGGTGACTGTTTATGCATCAATATGGTTAAATATGAGGTTAATGTAATGGTCTTGTGATTACAGTTCTCCATAGATTATACCTAGTCTATAGTCTCCCCCTCCTCCGAAGACGCCCTTACAGATCGAAAAACCATAGCCATCGCCTCGTATTCCTAAAGGAGTACTTAAGCACTCTGCCCACAATCCTAATGCTAGAGCCACCCATAATTAATATATTGTTGAGGACCTGGGTCAAACCCCTTATGCAATGTTTGCCCTGGAGGTACTCCAGATGTGTCCTTCACAGAGGAATGCCTTGATATATATGTTAGGATCTCTAAATCCTTGTGTCTCGAAAGTTATCGAGTTTTATGCCACAGATGTGAATCCTCGCTTGCCTTACCATGTGGTATTCCAATTCCATGTGGGTTACTTGAAGTATACCATCAAGCATATTATTGTCAATGAAGGTGTTGCAACATGTGTGATGTCCCTGTTCTGTTGGAAATCCCTCGTCTCTTCAAACCTTTCTCAGTCTCCGACCATGTTGACTTATTTTGACAGTCGTTCCTTCTGCCCTCATGGTATTCTTCCTACCTTTCTGGTCTAGTTAGGTGGGAAGACGGTAGAGGTGGATGTTGAGGTGGTTGATGCACCCCTCAACTATAAATTTTTACTAGGAAGCAATTGGACTTACGCCATGATTGCAATCATATAGTCTATATTCCGTACTCTTTGTTTTCCTCATGATGGGAATATTGTGATGATAGATCAGTTGTGCTTTGCGTATGATAGTCCCAGTGCATCTGTTGGACCGTCAATCCCCGTGATCGACAATTCTCAGCCAACAACTGAGAATATCATTGTCGAAATGTATTCATCCCTTATGGGTACCTTCGACTTCATGGCACCAGTTCACCATATTTATGCCATGTCTAGTAGGCTTGTTTCATCAAAGAGGTTCATTCCTTTCTGCACTTCCTATTTTAACGACCCTTGGACCCTACCTTCCTCAACAATGTCTTTTGAAGGTCAGTCACATTATGGAATGGTCATGCCACTATCGGCAACAGAGATTGTGTATCAAGTTGTTCTTGACTCTTCCACTGATCTGGATCCTGTTACCTTGCAAACAGACGAGGAGGATCATGTTCTAGAGCCCATGTGGGCTACTTCATAATCTTGTTCACATAAATTCCTCGATGAGACATTTTCTTCAGACGAAGCTATCATAGAGGCCATGAATGTTTGTAACAAACCTTGGGATGATATGCATCATTTCTCTTATTTTCTCCCAGAGCTTTTTAGAATCGAACAAGATGACTTTATATCTACTTTGAAAGAGATAGTTGGTCATTCCATAGTTCCACTCGATACGCACGAAATTTATGTCAAAGGAAACATGGCGAGTATCTCCCCTACCATCATGATCAATATCTCTCGTATCCCTGGAAATATTGAAAATGTATACATCGGTGCAAATTTTTATCCAGAAGAAATTATGATCTACACCGAACTCTTCAAGGAATTATGAGATGTATTTGCTTGTTCATATGAAGCAATGCCAGGAATCGACCCCCAAATTGTTGAAAATGAGATTAAAACTTACCCATATGCTAAGCCTATTCGACAACTTCTTAGAGTTGTCAATCCCCGAAAGGCTCCTGCTATTAAGAAAGAGATAGAAAAATTGTTTAATGCTAGCTTTATCTACCCAGTGCCCTTGACTGAATGGGTATCCAATCCCATTCCTATGAATAAAAATCAAGGAACCATCCGTGTATGCATGGATTTTTGTGACCCGAACAAATCATGTCCTAAAGACAACTTCCCGACACCCTTCATCGATCATATTCTCGATGAGTGTGCGGGAAGCGAAGTGTTTTCTTTCATGGATGGATTTTTAGGGTATAGCCAAATTCATATTAAACTTGAGGACCAACATAAGTTGGCATTTATTTTCCCTTGGAGTAATTTCGCATATCGGAAGATGCCTTTCGGCCTTAAAAATGTTGAAGAAAATTTTCAACATGCTATGAACTTCGCATTTCACGATCTCAAGCATATAGTCAAAGCCTATCTTGAAGATCTTGTTGCTCACTCTCGTAAGAGAGTGGATCACCCTAAGCACCTTCAGCTAGTCTTTGAAACATGTCGCCATTATCGCATCCGGTTGAACCCTCATAAATTCATATTTTGCGTTAGGTTAGGTTGTCTTCTAGGATTTTTAGTCTCTTAGATTGGGATCATGGTAGATTCATTAAAGGTTGAGGTAATACTTCAATTGCCTCCCATGTGCACTATTCCCCAACTTCAAGGTTTACATGGGAAAGATGATTTTTTACGTTGGTTTATAGTGAACTATGCCAATATTACTAAGGGTTTCATGTGTCTCTTGAATAAGGACACTCCTTTTATCTGGGATGAGAGAGCCCAAGAATCCTTCGATGATTTGAATAAATCCTTGGTATCGACGCCTCTGATGAAGTCTCCTAACTATAATAGAGATTACTTGCTTTATGTCATCACGTCCGAGAAGACGATTGGCATGGAGTTGGTTTAGGAGGATGATGAGCTCTGTGAGCATGTCATTTAATAAATCAATCAAACCTTAGTCAGCCCTGAACTCAAATATTCTCATGTTGAAAAGCTAGGTTTGGTTGTCGCTCACGTAGTCCAATGATTACAAAATTATATATTGCTTTACAAAAATATTGTGGTTGTTGATGTCAATCCATTTAAATATGTCCTTACCAGGCATATCATAGGGGGAAATTACAATAAATGGATTGTCATCCTACAAGAGTTCGATCTCAATTTCACTTTAGCGAACTCCAAAAAATCACTAGGTTTTGCAGAGTTAATATCTGCCTTCCCTCAATTAGACAAGGATGTTATTCATGTTGATTCAATATTGGATGACCACATTTTCCTTGTCTCATCGTCAGACCCCTGGTATGGATACATTGTTCTCAATCTTCAAACTTTGAATTTCCCTCAGCATCTCTCGCGAGATGACCGATGGCGTATACGATACCAAGCTAAGAACTACCTTATTGTCAATGACACTTGGTATCATCGAGGAGTAGACAATATCCTATTTCGATGTTTAACTCATGAAGAAGCCGAGTTTGTTCTAAACGAATCCCATAGTGGGGCTTGTGGTGGTCATCTATCCGGGCTTGCAACAGCCCAGAAAATTTTGCGAGCCGGTTATTTTTGGCCATCTATCTTTAAAGATTGCATCGAATAGGTTAAGAATTCTCACCCCTGCCAGTTGTTCACTTGAAAAATGTGCTCGCATCCATCCCCTCTCCATCCATTCATTACTATCGATCCCTTCACCAAGTGGGGGGTGGACTTTTTGGATTGCAACCAAACTTTGGTTAGGGGGCATCAACACATTATCATGGTTGTAGAATACTTTAATAAGTGGCTCGAGGCCATGCATACAGTTAAATCCAATAGGAATACTTCCACCTTCTTCATATTCAATCAAATTATAGCTAGGTTCGGAATCCCGAGTGATATTGTCATTGATCATGGCAGTCTCTTTCAGAATGAAATGATGGAAGAACTAGTATCTAAACTGGGGTTTAAGCATGTTCATTATTACCCTTACTACCCCCATGAAAATGGACAAGTAGAGGCCATGAACAAGTCTCTCAAGACCATTTTTCATAAAACTATCAACCAGAGAAAATTTGACTAACATATCATGCTATATCCCGCACTTTGGGCATACCAAACCTCGATCAAGACTTCCACCATTTTTTCTCCTTTCTAGTTAGTACAAGGTGTGGAGTTGATCTTACCTATTGAATGCAAAATCCCTTCTCTTATATTGGAATTTGTGCTCCTACCTAACACTTACGATCTCGAACTACGCCTCGTACACCTAGAGAGTCTAGATGAGCAACATCGAGACGCCTATATGGCTATCAAAGAGAATAAAAGACGTGTCAATATCCAATATGATAAGTCTGTTTGTTCTTGGTTATATGTTGAGGGTGAATTGGTTCTTCTATATGATTAAGAGAACCATTGGGGTCAGGAAATTTCAAACCCATGTGGCACTGTCCCTATATCATGTGACGTGTCTTAGAAAAAAGAGCCTATTAATTAGAATATTATGAAGGGAACATGTTGGTTGAGCCTATGAATGGGCTCTATTTGAAAATATATTATTCTTGAGCCCCAATATTGGGCGTAACTCTTTCTATACTAATGTAATTTAGTGTATATATATTTTCTCTTTATTTTTCTCTTCATTTTTCTTATTGATTTTTCCCTTGGTTGGAAAATGTCAATGGAGTCTTTGGTCTACTTAGGATTCGTAGACGAGGCCACTCGTCATACATGGAAATCGGCTTCTGCCTCTTGGGTTATTTACTCACCTGAGGGTCTACTGATGTCTTCAGGTGGCGTATGCCTGGGGTCATCCATGAATAATGTGGTTGAATATAGCGTCATTATAGAACTTTTGCGAGATTCCATTCCGCATGGTATTCTCTCTTTAGAGGTTCACCTAGACTCGCAGTTAGTAGTATTTCAGTTGAACGGCAGTTACCCTATGCGTGACCCTAATTTAATCCGATGATTCCTACGGGTACAACTTTTGGAACGACAATTCGATTTTATTACTTATCCTCACATACCTAGGAGTTCTAATTATGTATCTGATGCATATGCTAATTTTGTTTTATATTGCCATTTGTCACATAAATAAAGAAAAGAAAACATTCTCATCAATGTACACATTGTAACATAAGCTAAGTTGAAGAACCATGGTTTTATATATATTTCAAAAAATATGATGTTTATGGTACAAAATTGGGGCTAATACCCTCAATATACATATACATTCAATCATACAATAGTCATAACATCTATGCATGTGGCACTGGATGAGCATCATGATAGAAAAATACAACGTTTGTGAGACACCAAAATACTCGCACCCAAGCACGAGGCACACCTACCACTTGTCACTGCATAGCCTCTGCCAGATCCTCCACTTGAACCATAGGAATCCTCTGTGTCAAACAAGATAGGTTGCCCTGCACATTTTGAAGGACTCTCTCTACATCCCCTCTTGCTACCTCATCTCTTTGATGCCTCCAATGATGTCGTGGAAGTCTGGTCAATCATCGTGGACCTACATCTTCATCACATACATGTCTAGTTATTACTTAATATCATCCAAAAATATTTTTGTTTTCCTATACAAAAATACAAAAAAAATGAAATATTCAAAAAAAAATTGACATACCTATGTCTCTGTAGATGGACCCTGGTGGTAATGGCATGTCAATATCTCCTTTGAAGTCGATCCCTATGTAAGGGTATTCATCCAGAGCTATCCCCTGTCATCTCCGCCAGAATAAGAAGTCATCGTTGTAGGGTGTTGGCACCCTACCTCCCCCCTGCCGCCTCATTAACTCATTCCATCATGCCATGGATAGATATTGAGGTCCACACAAAATAATCTCAACTCTAGGTCCCAAACCTAGAACTTACTTGAAGAAAAATATACACAGGATAGAAGCAAACCCAAAGTTCCTTTTACTACCATTTTTTCATTCTGTCAACTAGCTCTTCATGTTAGCCAGCAGTGAGGTGCACCATTCGTACACCATGGGTCTCAAGCACTCCACTAAGTAGAACATAAGTGGTCTCGATTCCTACTGCAAAGAGGTTGATCATGTGATCTGTGTCAAAATGAGGACAACAATATTGAGGTTGATATTATTTATTTCTCTAATGGGGTGTTGACTCCCAACCTGCTCGGTCCCTACAATGCAATGAGCGTCTATGTATTCCTCCATTTTCATACCGCTCCCAGTTCCCCAGGATTTGAGGTTGACCACCTCACCCCAACGCGACAATCCCGTCAAGAAATAAATATCCTCAACTTCAATCCTTAATGGTTGTCTGTCAAGGTTGAAGATCTCACTAGCTGGATCCCAGTGATCGACTAGAAACTGTATCAATCTCACTTGTGCCCTCATACCTTTGAGATCCCAAAACTTATATAGATCACATCTTTTCAAGGCCATTTGGGCCCCTGGATCTCTCTCCACTGCAACATCTACCTTCTCATGTTCTCTTTCCCTCCACTCTAGCACCATCCTGCAAGAGACAAACCCTTTTTTAGTTAGAAACAACTAAAAAATATTATTTAAAAACATATACGCGGGACGTAGTTTTCAAAGTCACGTATAGGAATGATTATACGTTGGTTGTCCTTTAAACAACTGTGTATAAGCATGTGTATACACGACCAGATGAATTGTAGCCCACGTACACCTAAATTTTCAATCTGCACCCTAAATAACTTAAAAAATGGAACTATTACAAAATATAATCCACTCAAAAAGAAAGAGGAGAGGAACATGAATTACCTAGTCTAGACGGTAGTCAATTTCGTTGCTCGTAGCTCCTGCAATCAACAGTTGAAGTTTGGAGGCAATTTGGTCGAAAATCCATTATTTGGGTAAAAAATACAAATGGTATAGTAAATTTGTTTTTTTTACTATTTATAGCAATTTTTTACCCACTTTGCATAGTTTCGGACAATATTTTGGCCTAATGGACTAATGCGACAGTCTATTGAGTTGGTTTTTGTAGTTTTATCAAGGGATTCTTCTAGTTTTCAGTGCCATGTCTTTCATTCGTAACTTTGGATGGGTATTTTCATTACCCATTATATAGGATAGGTATCCATTCCATCATGCAAATTTGCATCATCCTATGACTATCGCTCATATGCCTTAGGTACAAACCCATTTTATAGAGACACAGAACCTTCTATCTACAACTAGAAGTGTCATTATCAATTGGCAGAGACTTACCAAACATGGGTACCCTAGTTAGATCCTATGATTCATTTGGTACCCATGCAGATATTTTTTACGTAGGATCATGAGTCCTTGTAGCTAATACATGACTTTATGTTGAACCTCATTTCTTACTCATAAACACGCTGACCTATACCTAGAGGACTCCCGAGCAAGTTTGATTTAAGCTCTTTTCTGACTCGTTTTCAAAAAGTGAAAAGATTGTCTAGTGAACTTGTCTCTTTCACACTCTTTAATTGGATTTGAAAGGACATTTATTTGGTGCAAGTTTAACCATTTTTCAAAACAAGTGATTAATATTACAAAAAAGGACATTTTTTGGCGTTAAGTTATAATTGCATCTCATGCCCTTGCTTGTAGTATTGAGCCTATTGTCGGTTCTCGCTTTTGAGTTATAATCCATTCACCTCAGCAATTTGCATCCTCAACTAAACATAGCCTTATTTATATCATTTGCACATTGACACCCTATACCTAGGAGGAAACATTCCCCTAAGTGTCCATATCCCGCATGAACCTCCTTGCATTGAGCATAGTTATGTTCCACTGCTGGAACTAGTTTTTCTTACTTGCAACACTCGTTTCCTCCTTTGTATCATAGCATTCATTTCACTATAAAAAAACAAAAAAGATGGGCAGGAAGGGAATTTTTATTATATTGGAAGCAGTCATGTCTCCTTTGAACAGAGCAAAAAAAAATTTAGTCCACTTGTCATCAAAATTTTGGGTTTAGCATGATCTTAGGAAGTTGAGCTCGTTACAGAAAGTTTACTCCCCTGACTGGTTAATCTTCCAATCCCTATGGAGAGTTTGATTGATGCCTCCTACATCTCAAAGTTTCACCATTAAGTCTATGCTGCCAGAGTCTTCCATATGTCTCATGCTCTTATTCAAAGGATGTCTATTAACCTGTATTGGCCATTCCTTAGAAATCTTGACTTTGCATGTCAACCATACCCTCAGTTTGTCTCAAAATAATATGAAGTTGTAGTCCTATTGTGCACCCTGGTCCTACTTTCCTCATTGGTAGGTAACCTTGAACCTAGCAGTCGACATTTCATCATCGGCGGGCTAGTGAAAAAAATATGCCCATCCATAAATATTCACTATTCCTACATACCCATAGAAAGTCAATAGCATAATCCATCAATATTCATAAAAAACATGCCCATGGAATAACAATTCAAATATTCGCAAGATATTAATTGGACGAGAAAAGAGTATTTATATTAAAATTTAATCAGCGAAAGTGAATGAATTACAAACTTCCATGTCAGAACGGAGAAACTAAGTTCCTTCCAACTGGGCCTCCACCACTTCAATCCTCCACCAAATGCAAGATCATATAAGAGAGACAATGCAGTTCTCAATCAAGTAGGGAAGAGATTGGGGGTTCAAAAATGTGTTCAGACTTAAAGGACAAAGGGATGCAAACTCAATATGAAGTGAATAATTTCTCCAGAGTAACTTTTCTCTCAAAGTTGAATTCTTCTCCTCTTTTCCATAGCTCGGATTTGGACCATTTGTATCCTTCAAGTGGAACTGAAGGGTTGATTCAAAACGTTTCCAGTATATGGAAGGTCAAGGATCATGGATCTCGTGACGTGACATGGAAGCCCGAAACCATTTTTTAATTTTTGGCATAAATCCCAATGTATGCAGGTTGTAGTGGTGCAACCTACGTATATGCATGTTGTACTATAGGTAGGGTGCGTATATGTGGAAAAATAATGTTTTTAGCTCTGGGATTTGCAAAAAAGGAACTTCAAGTCTGCATAGGGAAATGGAAAAAGGACTTATGTGCAAGTTTGCATAGGGTGAGTCAAATATTTCAATAACATATGCCCCCTAATGTGTGAGGTCAAAGGAGTATCTGAGATGGCCAAAATACATTATAAGACCCAGAAGTGGAGTAATGGGGACCCATCTGGAAGAACAAGTTGCTCATTACAATATGTACTAACTTTGCACACATGGTTGCCAATATAAGATAATATTCCATTCTCTCCTGTCTTTTTTTGTTTTGTCATAGTCAAACCATAGATTTTGGGTTCGTTCCCCAGTATGGTCACCAATTATGTTATGAGGAAAATATCTTTATGCCTAGGGGTAAACCACAATAGAAGAAAATGAATGCATAAATCAACTAGGTATTTTAATTACCCAGATTTTCCTCGTAACACATATTCAATGAGAAGGTCATGTACAAAGATCAATTGCAACGAAAGAAACAAGAAAAAGACAAACCATAGAATCAAAATGTACAACAACAAGAGCAACAAGTACCTCAAACTCCTCCAAGTGTTGTTAGAAGATCTACCAGGTTAAGTAGACTCCCTGAATGATACTCTCCTTCATTGAATTATTTATTGTTGATTGATTATGGTGAACCAAAATGTTATGAAGAGGCAATGCAGGTAGACACTAAAAATAAATGGGATAAAGGCATGAAAGAGGAAATGGATTCCTTGGTAAATAACCAGACTTGGGACTTGGTTCAGTTGCCTATAGTAAAAAGAGCATTCTAGAATAAATGGGTTTACAAGTTGAAGGAAGAAGATGGAGGAAAACATCAGTACAAGGCTAGACTTGTTTTAAAGGGGTTTGCAAAAAATAAAGGTATATATTTTTTATGAAATATTTACTTCTATTGTTAATATGAATTCAATTAGGACTATTTTAAGTCTTGTGGAAGTAGAATATTTACATCTTGAATAGTTAGATGTAAAAGCATATTTTCTCAATGGATATTTGGAGGAAGATATTAATATGTAGCAGCCATAGGGGTATGAGATCAAAGGGAAAGAAAATTTGGTATGTAGGTTGAAGAAGAGATTGTATGGTCTAAAGAAAGCTCCAAGGTAGTGGTATTTAAAGTTTGACAGATTTATGACAGAACAAGGTTATAGTAGATGTCATTTTGATCACTGTGTTTATTTTAAAAGGCTAGAAAATGGAAGCTATGTTATCTTGTTATTGTATGTAGATGACATGATTGTTACAGGGTCTAATATGAAGGATGTAAATGTGCTCAAGAATAATTTAGCTAATTCGTTTGTGATGAAGGATTTTGGTGATGCAAAGAAAATTCTTGGTATGAGAATAACAAGAAACAGGAAAAATTGGAAATCGACATTGTTTCAGGGTGAGTACATAGAGAAGGTGTTGCAGAGGTTTAGAATGCAGAATGAAAAACTAGTTAGTGCACCTTTGGCCATCCATTTAAAATTAACTAAGGAAATGTGTCCCAAGACACAGGAGGAGATAAAATATATCCAGTGTCCCAAGACATGGGAGGAGATAAAATATATCCAGTGACCCTTATTCATCAGTAGTTGGCAGCTTGATGTATGCGATGGTTTATACAAGACCAAATATTTCACATGCAGTGGGAGTTGTGAGTAGGTATATGAACAATCTAGGTAAAGAACATTGTGTTGGATTACTAAGAGGGGGGGTGAATTAGTAATAGCGTAATTATAATCATTTTTCTTCAAATAATCCAAGTGTTATATCAATGTAGAATTATTATCCAATAATGAGTAATAAGAAATGAACAATCACACACATACAGAGTACACTAGTGTTTTACGTGAAAACCCAAATCGGGAGAAAACCACGAAATGTTTTATCTTATATGTCTTGAAGAATTACATTCATTGGAAGCACAAAATTCCTTTTTTTTCCAACTGCAACTGGAAGGAGGCTCCAACCCCCTATTTTCACAGGCTACAACCTGAGGGAATCTCCAACTCCCCAATTCTATGGCTACAACCACAAGGAGGATTCAACCCCCTATGTTCTTCGGCTACAACCGGAAGGTGGCTACAACCACCTGTCCTTGCCTCGTCCAACTGCCCTGAAGTAGAAGTAGAATGATGGAACCACTGTCACACGATCATTGTGAGATATACCATTGTAAACATGTACCAATAAACCTGAACCATGCATCAACCTGTACCTCAACCTGTAATCAACCTGTACCATAAACAAGTGCATCAACCATGCACCAACCTGTACCAATCAATCTGTAATCAGCCTATACCATAAACAAGTGAAACCAACCATGTACCAAGTATGTACCAATCATTTGTATAGTACTCATCAACTATGACTCATCAATATGTACGAACATCATCAACTATACACATCATGTATGTGCCAACTCATCAACTACTTGTCTCAACCATGTACCCAACTTGTACCTCAACCAAAATCCATCATCAATTTCATAATCCAAATAGTATTTGTAAATCTATAATAGACCTGGTGTATATTATCACATACCTACAAACCTTCCTTAAATTTAACAATAAGAGACTAGCAATTTCATCAAATGTTTCTTTAGTCTCACAAGACTAGTTTTGGATTAGTCAACAACCCTAAATTGAAATAATCATAACTTTGTACCTGTAATGAATAAAGATTTGAAACTGATATAAAATGTTCTTCAATCGAAACGTCGATGACAAAATGACACTAACTGTGGATTCTCCGGCAAATGAATTCGAAAACCCTCACCACAGAAATCTGAAAACAGTAATGTTCTTCAATGTTTTTTATTCAATTCCTCCAGGTGTCACTACTTGGAACCTCTCAGAAAAGGATTTATGGCAATAATGGCACACCTTGTTGAATTCTGGATTATTCTAGAGAACGACCTTGTAGAACGTACCCCGCACGAAATATTTGTTGAATTGATATGAAACTATTACAAAGAATACTATAGACTGTAATCTAACCAAAACATTTGATCTTACTAAATTTGGATCTGTTATGAATATGTTATGACATTTTTACCTGAAACACTTGTTTTTTACTAGTTTCGGGACTAGCCACAAACCTTATTTTCCATGGAATGTAACTCCCAAAATACAATGACTCACAAGCTGAATTTTTTACCACAGATACTTGGATATTTTTACTCAATGGAATATCAATTTCACGGTCTAAATCATTGTATAAAAAACTTTATTTCGAAAATGGTGAGATGACCTGAAAAAAACATACCTTAGAAAGCATCATCAAAAGAATTTATCCTTCCTTGAATTTTGGCCTTCTTTACTTCACTTTCCTAATAAATTTGGCTTAGATATCCTTTGGTTACCTTAGAAACCTATAGTTATTCAATATTCTCAAGTGTGACTTAAATTAGAGAGCCTTGCCTCTTATTTATACTCTCCAAATAGCTTCCTTAAAAACATATTCTAGGTCATTTTTCCCACTTTCCTTATTTTAGGGTTAACCCACTTCTAATTTCTCCATTAAATTTATTATTGAATTAATTTATTTTTTATTCACTTCGAATTATAGTACACTCATCACTTCACTTTATTATTTACCTTTTAAAATCTCTTAAACCACTTTGACTACTTTGACCTTTTGGGGCTTCTAGATGACATATGATGGTCCTCCAACTTCGTAAGGCCATAACTCTCAAACCGTGAGGAGTTAGTTGATGTTCCACATACCAACAAAAATGGAATGAAATATATTATCCATATAGAATACTATTACCTGAAAATATATCAAAACTCATACCATTATCCATCAAACAAACTTGGGTACATTACCCAAACCTGGGTTCTCCAACTTCTCATGGCCATAACTCTCTAACCGTGAGGATTTATGTGGCGTTCCACATACCACTGGAAATGGAATGACAAGAACTATCCATATAGGATAGTTTTACTAACAAATTCATTGGCGTTCATCTCATTATTCCACAAATAATCATGAGTTCTCTAACCATACTTCTAGGATAACTCAATCCGCAAAGCGTCTTCCCATGAAGGCTTTCACCATAAGGGGACCACTTTGGAGTTCATCCATTTCTACTTATTATAAACCATGAAAAGACAATAACGATTCATCTGTACATCAAACAATGTTGGGTTCATTACCCAACCTTTATGCTATGGGGTTTTCTTCAAGGGTTGACATCAATGACAACCAACCTTAATCAACTATCTCCCCCTCTGGAATTTATGGAAACACTCTGATGAAATAGTGAAATCATATCACTCATGATCCCCCTGGAACCATGCTTGTTTACTCTGCATCTAATAAATCTCTCCCCCTTTTTCATCAATGGAAAAGGTATATTTCCATCTAGGGTTTCTCCCCCTGACTGAACTGTCCTCTTATGGTGCTTCCTCATGTAAATCTAAGACATATAAGATAAGCATTCAAAAGGCATTCATTTTGGAGTAGAAATAACTCCAAGTCTTTGGTGAATATATTGAAAGGATTCTCGTGGAAGGGGTTTTTTGAAGATGTCTGCCACTTTTTCTTTTGTGCCCACATACTCAACTCTGATGTTCTTTTCTGCAACCTGCTCCTGTAGAAAGTGATACTTTATTGGAATGTGCTTCATCTTGGAGTGCATCACCAGGTTCTTCGAGATATTGATGGTGCTTGTATTATCACAATATATTGGAAAGGGCTCATCATACTCAACCTGTATATCTGTTAGAGTTTGTTTCATCCAAAGAACCTGTGTACAACATGTTGCTTCTGCAATATACTCTGTCTTGGTTGTAGATAAAGATATTGATGATTGTTTCTTTCTTAGCCATGATACTAAACACTCACCCAAGTAGAACGTTGCTCCACTAGTACTTTGTTGGTCATCAATACAACCTACCCAATCTACATATATGTAGGAAATAAGTGATAGATCCTTTCCTTTTGGATACCATAATCCAAACTCTTGTGTTCCTTTGAGATATCTGAAAATCCTCTTCACTGCTAACACATGTGACTCCTTTGGTGCTGCTTGAAATTGTGCCACCTTTCCAACTGCTTGCATTACATCTGTTCTGGATGTTGTCGCATACAGTAGGCTGCCAATCATTGACCTGTATTGCTTCTGATCTGTAGACTTCGAATCATCATCTTTTCTGAACTTGCAAATGGTTTGCATGGGAGTGATAACTGATTTGCAATCTTCCATTCTGAACCTCTTTAGAATTTCTCCGATATACTTGATTTAATAAATAAAAATTCCTTGGTTTCTTTGACGTATCTAAAGTCCCAAAAATAAGGATAGTTCTCCGAGTAACGACATTTCAAATTCATTCTGCATATCTTTTGCAAATTTATGGCTTAACCTGTCATCATCACTACCAAAAATAATATCATCAACATAAACTTCAATTAATAAAATATTACCTTCAATTACCTTGATGTAGAGATTGTTGTCTGCACTTCCTTTTCTAAACCTTGCCTGTTGCAGATACTTATCCAATCTAGAGTACCATGCTCTAGGAGCCTGTTTTAGACCATACAAGGCCTTCTTTAATTTACACACATAATCTACGTTCTCTGAAACTTAAATCCTTCTGGTTGTTCAATGTAGACTTCTTCTTCAATTTCCCCATTCAGAAAAGTTGATTTTAAGTCCATCTGATATACTTTAACATTTTTGGAGCATGCATAGGCTAAAAGCAACCTGATTGCTTCCATTCTGGCAACTAGGGTCTCTTCAAAGTCGATTCCTTCAATCTGTGCATATCCTTTACATACCAATCTAGATTTCTTCCTTGTAACTTGTCCATATTCATTTAATTTATTCCTGAAAACCCATTTTGTGTTGATCACATTCTTATTCTTTGGTCTTGGAACCAGTTCCCAAGTGTCATTTTTCTCTATTTGATCCAATTCTTCATTCATGGCCTTATTCCAAAATTCATCCTTGTTGGCTTCTTCAAAACAGTTTGGTTCAATTTTAGATAAGAGTGCTAGGTGTGTTTGTTCTGGTGAACGGATTTTTCTTTTAGTCTCAACTCCTGGATCTTTGTTTCCAATAATCTGATCTAAATGATAATTCTTCTGTACTCGTTTTCTATGTGTCTTTGGAGATACTTTTTGAACTTTCTCTTTTGTTTCTGTCATATTCTCTTCATCTTCCTCTTCTACTTCATCTTCTGCGTCTTCTTCTTCGAAAAGTTGTTCCATTGATTTGTTTTTTTCTTCCTTTGATTCTGGTCTACCTATTTCATCAATTGTTACGTTGATGCTTTCCACAACTTTATTCAATCTTAGATTGTAACACTTATATTCTTTCCTTGTACTTGAGTAACCAGCAAGTACTTCTTTGTCCATGCGAGAGTCAAACTTTCTCATTCTACCATCTTCTCTTTTGATGTAGCATTTGCTTCCAAGAACTCTGAAGTGCTTCACATTTGTTGGTCTTCCTTTCCATAGCTCGTAGGGAGTTTTATCAAGTGCTGTTTCTGAGCATTACTTTGTTTTGAATGTGAAATTTTGTATGCACTGCCTGTGTCTAAAATATATCTGTCAATTTGGAATCCATTAGCATTGTTTAAGCCATTTCCTGTACTATCATATACTTTCTTTCAACAACTCCATTCTATTGAGGTGTCCTAGCAACGAAGAATTGCCTTTTTATTCCATGATTGTTGCAGTAGTCCACAAATTCCTTTGAAGTGAACTCTCCTCCATTATCAGATCTCAAGCATTTGATTCTTGAATCCATCTCATTTTCAACCATTTCCTTGTATATCTTGAAGTTTTCAAAAGATTCTAACTTGTTCTTGAGAAAGCAAACTGCAGTCATTCTTGTATAATCATCAACTAATAACATAAAGTATCTCTCACCTTTTAAGACCTTTGTTGTAGTTGGTCCAACTAGATCAATATGCACAATTTCCAGTGGTCTTGCTGTTGAATATTCCTTTGATTTGAACCTAGTCTTTTTTTGCTTTCCTTGTTGACAATGCTTGCATAAAGTGTTGGTTGGTTTCATGATATAGGGCATTTCTCTGACTATTTCTCTTTTGCTTACTTTGATAAGGTTATCAAAATGCATGTGACTCATTCTTTTGTGCCATAGCCAACTTTCATCTTCATTTCCTAGACAACACTTTTCATTTCCAATTTCACTTAACACAGATATGTTGTTTGAAGTTCTTGTAGCTGCACTGAACAATTTCCCTGAACCTTTTCTTCTTATCTCACACTTTTGTGAATCGAAAGTAACTTTATGACCTTGGTCACACATTTGACTCACACATAGAAGATTATGTTTCATATATTCTAGCAATAGAACATTTTGTGCTTTTTTATTCTTGTTCCCAATTCGGACTGTGTGGTGCAGACCCCAACCCTCGGGCCAAGATCCGTGCAGGATTGTTCTAAAATTCCCTTGAGCCGAAGTGGCTCCTTTGATTCCCACTGGAACCTCCAACGAATCCACAAGTCCTTTGTAAAAACTTTCCCTATGTAACGTGACACCAGGTGCAATATTTTCCTTCTCTAAGCGACCACGACCTTGTCTTAGCAAAAGCATCTTTCGCAACTCACGTGTTTAGGAGTCGAATATCCTCAAATTTTCTTCACCAAACACCGATACCCGAGATGCGATGGGGTATGGATCCTTCCTTGACAATACCCTCCACATGTAACCGTCGGCTGGGGATAAGTACTAGCGCCTCTTCGCAACTCACGACCTCGCGAGTTGGAGTGTTGAACTTTGGCACTCTCCCTTTGCGAAACTTTGAGAGGCGATGGTTGAATTCCTTTTCTCACTTCTCACAACTCGCAATCTTGTGAGTTGGAGAGTTGAGCCTTCGTGCTACTCCTTTGCGAAAACACGAGAGGCGATGGTTGACTTCCTTCAATGCGGCAAGTACATGCCACTTGTCACCGCTTACACCTTTCTCTGGGAGTTAGTTGTTCACGCCACCTGTCAACCTTGTGATCCCCACTTGACGCATGTGTCGTGCATTCTCACAAGCCCTCGGCTCTCGGCACTTCATGATCTTGCACGTTGAAAAGAACCTCTTTCAACCCATGAGTCTTCGATACGCGATAACTCTATGGGGTTCTGATCCAATAGTTCTCCCTTGCCTTGGATCCAACGGTCTGGATATCTTCCTCCCTTCTCACAACTCGAAACTTCGTGACTCCAAGAGTTTGGTCTTCCACCTCCAAACTCACGAACCCCGAGTTCAAAAAATGATTCGACAACCCAAACTGACCACGATCGACGGTCCTCATTGATCCTTGACACCAAAGTATGGGTTCGTCTAGACCTTATCCACCCTGCAACTCCTCTAGATCCTACGGTCCTCGCAACTTCATGAATTCTCCACTGAGAATACTGACCGTTTGATTCCTTCCTCCGAATCTCTATGAAACGAGCCAATGTTCTTTCCCCGAAACTTAACCTTTTGTGCGATGATTTTTCTTCCTCGTCTCCCCTTGAAGTATTTTGATCTCTGTCCTCCTTCGAAGTGTTCAAAGGTGTTATCTCTCCTGAGATTTAACTTGTAAATTCGGGTCTCTAAAAGGACTCTTGCACGCACTCCTTGCAGTAGTCTTTCAAATACTCCTGGGTATTTGATCTTTCGACTCTGTGCACTTTCTGCAATAGCAGTCCTTCAACCTTTCAACCTTAGTTGATAAGTTTAAGGCCTCGACTAGCCTACGCACACCTTATATAGCTTATGTTCTCCACCTGCACTTTTGCTGGAATGAGAACAATGGTATCTCTCCTGAGCTTTCCGAGATAAACCTCAGAACCCTTGTCAACGCACACCTTGCGAGCATTTCACTACACTCCTTTCAGTAACTTCTCTCACTTAGGAAGAGAAACAATTGAAACTCATTCTCTCTCTCTCTCAGACTTCAAACATTCAATATGAAATCATACATACACACAGTATTAAAACAAATGCATAACAGAGAGAATAAACAACCATGAACATACCATTCACCATGTATAAACATAAAACATCATAACACCATGGAATCTAATTCAAAGCTTCATATATTAATTCAAAGCTCCTGTACATTGAATTTTTCCTCTACATCTCTCTTTGCAGCTCTCTTCTTCTATCCTGTGCTAATGTTAATGATCTATAGATACAAAGACGAGGGTGTCTATATTTGTTTTCCCTCCTGCTCTTCTAAACTGTCTAATCTATAATTTTAAATCTACCTACTTTCATTAACTGGGCTTAAATGCCTTTTACATTGACAGATGAGAGAAAATTTCTCAAGATCTGTTTACAACCTCCAAGATATAAATGTAAAGTACGCCTTCTTCCTAACTATTACATCAATTCCTTTTAAGTTCAAAATTCAAAACAGTTCTTATGAAAACGTGCTCTTTTTCTTCCTCCGCGGATCCAGCTATTTCTTTGTCTTAGTCACATGCTTTGGGCTTTACATGATGCTCCTGCATCACTATGCCTTCTCCAATGATTTTGGCTGAATTATCATTTCCGAAGGAGACTGATCCATTTCTTTCCTTTTGCAATGTAAGAAATTTGTCTCCATCACCTGTCATGTGTTTTGAACACCCACTGTCAACATACCAACCATGTTTCTTCTGCTTAGATTGTAGAGAGACTGTGCATTCTCCATTGCTATACTGATATTGCTTTCTTATCCATGTCTTTTTCTGAGGTTCTTGTCTATGACTGTTGTTATTTTGTTGAGGTTCTTTAGGAGGGACTGTCATTCTGCAATTTTTGGCCACGTGTCCAAAATTGTTACATTTGTAACATTCCACTTCAGTGCTCAAAGCTTCAAACATGTTGTAACTTCTTCTATGTGTTTCACTAGGTCTTCTTGAGTAACCCCTTTGTGTATGACTCTCAAAGTTGTTATTGTTCCTGTTGTTAGCTCTGCAATTCAGAGATTTACGTCCAAAATTATTACATGCATAACATAAACCAAAAAATATTGTTTGATACCTGGGAGTTGAAGATCTTCTTAAAGAAGGTGCTCTTATGAATCCTTCTTCTTCTTGAGGCCTATCTATCTGTTGTTGATTCTGAAATCTGAATCTTCTCGATGGAGGAGTGTCCCTATAATCTTCCTTGTACATCTTCCTATCCCCTTTGATTGTTTCTGCATAGCTTTTTGGATTTTTTTCTTGCTCTGTTGTTTTGGAGCTTGATCCCTTTTTTGTCTGATTGTATCCAAGTCCAGACTTGTCAAGATGAGATTTTTTACTGTTGATAATGTCATCCAGAACTTTTGAGCTATTCTACATACTTTTCTTTTGAATATCCTTTCTTAGTGTGACAATCTATGCTTCCAAGTTTCCAATGATCTTGTCATTTTCTTCTAGTTGTTATTTGAGTGCTTCTTCAATTACTTTATGTTCTTCTATTTGAACCTTCAATCTTGTGATCATTTGTTCTAGTTCTCGAGTGTCCTTTTTCTTGTCTAGTTCTGCTTGTAGTTTCTTGTTTTTCTTCTTTTCTCTTCTGATAACTTCTATGGCACACATTAATTCTTCTCAAAAGTCAACTTCTGCCTCTTCAATTTCATCTTCGACTTCTTTATATCCTTCTTCGGCTTCTTCATATTCTTTTTTGGTGTCTTCTTTGTCAGAATATTTTACTGCCATGAATAAAACTCTTACTATCTCACTGTCACTGATTTCATCTTCCTCTGATGATGAGATGTCTTCTTTGATGCATAAGATTTTCTTGAAATCTTTCTTTGTAGTTCTTTTTCCTTTATTTGTGTGTTTTCCTTTTGAGTAACCTTCATCATTTCTCTTTTTCTTATGAGGACATTTGTTAGAAAAATGACCAATACCATCACAATTAAAACAAATTAAAGGAATCTTACCTCTATACCTACCATTAGTTCCCTTGTTCAATCTTTTGACGAATTTGGCCACTTCTTCATCATCTTCTGAGAGGTCGTTGCTACTTCTATATTCTTCTAGTTCCTTTTTCTTTTTCTTTGATCTTTTGGATGCCTTGAAGGCTGCTTATTTTACATCTGAATTTTCCTGTTCAGTTCTCATTTCATATGTTGTGAAGATTCCATGCAGTTCGTCCATGATTATTGAGTTCATATCTGATCTTTCTTTTAGCGTTGATATCTTAGGGTTGAATCTCATAGGAAGAGATCTTAGTACCTTTTGAACAATTACAGATTCTTGGATTTCTTCTCCCAATCCTATGATTGCATTCATTATTTAGTCAACTCTTAAGAAGTAGGCTGCAATATTCTCATCTTCCTTCATTTTTAGTTTTTCGAACTCACCTCAGTAAGTTTAAATTTTTGCTTCTTTGACTTTTGTATCTCCTTCATAAATATTTTGAAGCTTGTCCCAAATCTCTTTGGCAGATTTACAATGTGCAACTTTGGTGAATATTGTTTCATTGAGACCATTCAAAAGTGCATTTGTAGATTTGAAATTATTCTAACCAAGTTTCGTTGCTTTGTTATTTGTTGGTGCAACTGTTGGTACTATGTATCCATCTATAATTGATTGCCAAATTTCAAACACCTGTGCTTGTATTTATGTCTTCATCCTTATGCTCTAAAAAGAATACCTCTATCCATCAAATTGTGGTATTCCATTTTTATATGAGTTGGTACTCTCCATGATCCACCTTTCAGTGGTTAAACTGATTTTTGAAGGAACCTGCTCTGATACCAATTGTTGGATTACCGAGAGGTGGGGTGAATCAGTAATAGCATAATTATAATCTATTTTCTCCAAATAATACAAGTGTTATATCAATGTAGAATTATTATGAGAAATAATAAATGAACAATCAAACACATACACAGTACACCAGTGTTTTACATGGAAACCCAAATCAGGAGAAAACCACAGAATAGTTTATCTTATATGTATTGAAGAATTACATTCATTGGAAGCACCAACTTCCTTTGTTTTCCAGCTGCAACTGGAAGGAGGCTCCAACCCCCTAGTTTCTTAGGCTAAAACTTGAGGGAAGCTCCAACTCCCCAATTCTCTAGCTACAACCAGAAGGAGACTACAACCCCCTATGTTCTCCAGCTACAACCGAAAGGTGGCTACAACCACCTTTCCTTGCCCCATCCAACCACCCTGAAGTAGAAGTAGAATGATGGAACCAATGTCACACTATCAGTGTGAGATATACCAATCTAAAAATGTACCAATAAACTTTAACCATGCATCAACCATGCATCAACGTGTAACTCAACCTGTAATCAACTTGTACCATAAACAAGTGAATCAACCATGCACCAACATGTACCAAACAATCTGTAATCAACCTGTACCATAAACAAGTGTAATCAACCATGTACCAAGTATGTACCAATCTGATGCAGGAGCATCTACGATGTCATTTTTCCGAGACAGCGCGTGGAGGGAAAAGAGCTGACAGCTGGATAGGGCCAGCACCTATATATTTTTGAAACGCTCGGGAAAGATTGTTGCGCCGCCATTTAGATGGAGGCATTCAAAGCCAAGCGCAGATGTAACCTAATGTAGATAAGGAGGCATTAAATATTTTTAATATTGGTAGATAGAAAATTAGCTGTAGATTAGACAGTTTTTACTTCCAGGAGGGAAAACGAATATAGGCACCCTCCTTGTATAATTGAGATTATTATTCAGCATTAGGAGAGGAGCAAGGGAGAGCAGAACAGAGAACCTGTGGAAACCATCTATGTACAGATTGAATTAATAGAAGAAAGATTGTGATTTCAATCCCATGGATGTGTTTGGTCTCTGTGTGTTGTTAATGTTATTTTGTTGCATACTTGCTTCTTTATATGTTTATCTTTTATATGTTGCTTATGTGATTGCATATCAGGTTAGAAACCTGAGAGAATGAGTTTCAATTGTTTCTCTTCTTGAGCCAGGAGATTCCTGCATAGATTGCAGTTGAATTCCTCCGCATAGAGTGCGTCGAGGAGGCCAAGTAGCTGAACCTTTGTTCTCATTTGCCCAGGGTGAAATGGGATTGTTCAAGTCGTGCAGGTGAGTGTAGGTTGGACGCGAGGCTTAGTAACAAGTCTGGGTAAAGAAATCCCAGAAAGACTTCAACACTTTGAAGGTCCTTGAAGCTGGGTACAGGAAGTGCATGAAAGTCCTCTGAAAGAGTCAGAAGGACAAAGCTCAGGAGAGATAGTTCTTTTGTTCGTTGTGGGAGCCGACCCCAGTGAAGTTCACACAGGACGAAGGTGGTAGACTGGAGGATTCTCCAGAGGAAGAGAATCTACGGGTTGAAATCCCCGTGAATTTTCGCGAACTCCCGAGGACCGTCAGATCGTGGAGAAGATGCACGGAAGATAACCCGTGAGCACAGGCGGAGAGGAGTCAAAGTCCATCGGGCTTCGGGGTTTCGACATTCGGGGATTTATAAGGCGAGAGGTTTACACCTCGTGAAATCGCGAACCATGATTCCCCGAATCAACTGGAGCCGTCGATCTTCAGGAGGACACGTGGCTACAGATCTTGATAAGTCGGGATTCGGGGTTTTGCAGGGTCTGTGACCTAGTGCACTAGAAACAGTGATTTCCCGAATCGTGATTTCCCGACAGTGTTAGTGGGAGACAGGTGTCGAGGGATTAGATCTCCCCATGGGATGTTGACAGGTGGCATCGGGGTTCGGCATTCGGAGGATGGCGAGGTGAGAGTTTTATGCCTCGTGAAATCACAAATAGCGATTTCCCGAATTAACGGGAGCCGTTGATCATCAGAGGGACGCGTGGCATCAGATCCCGGAGATCAGGACATCGGAGTTCGGGGTTCCCATCAACAAGGAAAACTTGCGTCGTGGATTCGCGATCCGCGAAATCCCGAAGGGACGTGGCAAGTGGGACCACATATGTTAGTGGAATCCATGTGGCGTTGGAGCGGGAGTCGGGGATCGGGACTTGGTAGGTCCTGCGAAACGGGGCTGCGGAAACCACGAACTCCCGATCGGCGATTTCCCGAGGTCACGGGTGTGTGGGGTCCAAGTGACGGTAGCGAGGACACGAGCCATCGAAGTTCGGGGTTTGGTATTGCAAGAAGAATGTGACATCACAATTGTTGATTTCCCGATAGGGAAATTTCCGAATAGAAGTTGTTGACTGTTGACTATTCGGAGTTCGGGGTTCGGAGGTTAGAGCTGTCAGTGGATTATGTTCGCATGACCCGCGAGTCCCCGAGTCACGATATCCCATTTTCCGAAGGAGTTGTTGCGGGTGACTTGTGACTCCCTAGGGGAGTGGGAAGAGCTTAGACTCTTCAGGCCAGTGTGTGAAGAAGGTCCTGGTGGAGCGGCCTGCTCGGTGAGGGGTAGGTTGCATCAGAGTGGTATCAGAGCAGGAATACTTTTGCTTCTGAAGAAAAGATAGAAAAGATATAATTCCACCCAGGAGAGAAAGGCAGTCACTTGATCGTGAGGACAGGGACATGCGAAGAAAGGGTAGGCAAGCAGGGAATCCAGTAGGGAATCTAGAGATGGAACGACAAGTACGAGATCTCAGGGTGAGACTCGAAGATATGGAGGCCACCCAGAGGCGTGGAGCGGGTGCAGTAGAGTTCAGCGATCCTGAAGTTGAAGAGGAAGCTGGACACGACCAAGAAGAGGTCGCCGCAGAAGATGCCTCGACAGAGAGGTTGATCAGAGCTATTTCGAGGATGAGCTCGAAGACGAAGATGGATATTCCCATCTATGAGGGAAATCTAAATGTAGAGGAGTTGTTGGATTGGATCCGAGCACTCGACACCTACTTCGACTATGAAGACATCGAAGAGGACAAGAAGGTAAGGCATGCCGTCACGAAGCTGAAGGGACATGCAGCCTTATGGTGGGACGAGCTGCAGGCAGACAAACATTCCAAGGGCAAACAGAAGATCAAGAACTGGGATCGAATGATCTCCAAGTTGAAGGCGAAGTTCATTCCGAGGGATTACCAGATCACTCTGTTTAGGCGCATGCAGAACCTGAGGAAGAAGATGATGACGGTGAAAGAATACACCGAGGAATTCTATAGACTCAATATTCGAGCTGGTCATCGGGAGAGTGATGACGAAAAGGTGGCAAGATATCTGAATGGTCTTAGGTATGACATTCAGGATGAATTGAGCATGGTTACCGTCCGCATAGTTGAGGATGCGTACCATATGGCTCTAAAGGCCGAAGAAAATCTAAACCACAAGCAGGGACAGCGAGGGCGAGGCAGAAGCTAGCCAAGAGGCAAAGCAGTTGCACAAGAAAGAACGCAAAAACCCAAGGAGGATTGGAAGAGGCCTCATGGGAGAGCTGAAAGAGGTGGAACCTCATAGCAGAGGCAGCAAGTTGCTGAGTTGAGGAGACAGCAAACAGGTCAGCAAGGAGATTACGTTGATGCCAACACTTTTCCTTGTACCCGAGGTAGAGGAAGAGGTCGGGGAGGAATTATCACATGTTTCACGTGTGGTAAAGACGGTCATAAAGCCGTGGACTGTCCAGAGAGAAAGATAGACAGAGGAAGCGCTCATGTTGCTGAGGCACAGAGGCGTGATGTTGAAGATGAAGATGCTGGAAGTGGGAAGTCACTAACAGTGCATAAAGTTCTCTTGAAACCCGAGAAGGAAATGGAGGACACAGCGCAAAGATGCCGACTGTTCCGGACGACTTGCAAGACCCAGGGCTGGAAATGCAAGGTTATAGTGGACAGTGG
>ML810707.1:158759-179913 GCA_009831015.1 Picea engelmannii
TACCTTTTAAAATCTCTTAAACCACTTTGACTACTTTGACCTTTTGGGGCTTCTAGATGACATATGAGGGTCCTCCAACTTCGTAAGGCCATAACTCTCAAACCATGAGGAGTTATGTGGCGTTCCACATACCACCAGAAATGTAATGAAATGTAATATCCATATATAATAGTATTACCTGAAAATATATCAAAACTCATACCGTTATCCATCAAACAAACTTGGGTCCATTACCCAAACTTGCGTTCTCCAACTTCTCAAGGCCATAACTCTCTAACCATGAGGAGTTATGTGACGTTCCACATACCACCGGAAATGACATGAAAAGAAATATTCATATAGGATAGGTTTACTAACAAATTCACTGGCGTTCATCTCATTATTCCACAAATAATCATGGGTTCTCTAACCATACCTCTAGGATAACTCAATCCACAAAGCGTCTTCCCATGAGGGCTTTCACCATAAGGGGACCACTTTGGAGTTCATCCATTTATACTTATTATCAACCATGACAAGAAAATAATGATTCATCTTTACATCAAACAATATTGGGTCCATTACCCAACCTTTTTGCTACGAGGCTTTCTTCAAGGGTTGACATCAATGACAACCAACCTTAATCAACACATTGGCAAACAGTAAAGTGGATTCTCAGGTATTTGAAAGGTACTTCTACTCATGCATTATGTTTTGGAGGTTCAAACATTGTTCTACATGGATATGTTGATTCAGATATGCCAGGTGATAAAGATAGAAGGAGGAGCACCACGGGGTATTTTTTTACTATAGGTGGAACCGCATTAAGTTGGATTTCGAAACTACAAAAGGTTGTTTCACTTTCAGCAATAGAAGTAGAATATGTTGTTGCTACAAAGGCTAGTAACGAAATGATTTGTTTACAGAGGTTTATGGATGAATTGGGAAAGAAGCAGGAGAATAGCAGGTTGTATTGTGACAGTGAGAGTGCCATCATTTTTCAAATAACTCAGGCTTCCATTCAAATACTAAGCATATACAACTCAGGTACCATTTCATATGATCCATCTTGGAAGATGGACATTTTAAGTTGGAAAAGAAACATACTAGCCAGAATCTTGTAGACATGTTAAAAAAGGGAGTAACTAGGGAACAATTGAGTTCCTGCTCAATTTTAGTTGGTCTTCAAGAATGAAGGTGAAGATGAGAAATTTTCTAGGTCCAAGGTGGAGTATAGTCCAGTAGGTACAACAACAGTGGAGTTTTTTTTATCAGTCTCCAAGTGGGAGATTGTTGGTTGTGGAGCCTCATTATCTTCCTGATTCATAGGTTTGTTTTATGAATCCTTAGAATCCATTCCCTAACAAGGGATTCAGGGGCAGCACCCACGAAGTGAATTTATGGGAAAATTTTCCTTGTAAAACATTGTTATTTCGTAGTCAATCTGGATTGTTCATTATAAGGTTGTATATCTGACGGTAGAAGTTATTTTAAGGTTTTTTTTCCTGGAAGGAAACCCTCTCCTATGAGGGAATTTTATTGCATTTGTGTATTATTGTGAATATTGTATTCTAAGAGAGGAGATTGTGAGAGAAAGAAGAGGAATTTACATCGGGTGTGTTATAGGTTGTATCCCTTCATTTTGTTGGATAATAAAAAGAAAGGACCTGGAAATTTATCTGGTGGATGTAGCCCACACTGGTGAACCACGCATATCTGTGTCTCTATTGTATTGTGTATCGTCTATGTTTTATTTCCACATTTTTTTTTATTTTATTTCTCTGTGATCTTGTTTTTCTAACAAATTTGCTACACCATTTGCATTGTGATATGGCTTAGTCCTTGTCCCTGACTTGCAAGTTTAAATCCAAAATTTCCTGATCAAAGCCACTTAAAAAATAGTGTTTTTTATTATATCCATAGGTCACCTTTGTGAAACACGCAGACATTCATTCCTTTCTATTGTAAATCTGTCGGATTTCCTCAAAAAATATGAAAAATAAAAGAATTCCACATTTTTGGGCGGGTATTTCAGTTGGTCTTGTTTCCCAACCCCCCTAATCCTATACCAAATGGAATTAAACTACCTTAACTTATTTAGGATGGTATAAAGACACCTTTGGGGGCATGGATGAGGAGGAAAACCTAGGTTCAAAGCTATGCAGAAGAAATTGCAAGTCTCCCTATTCCCCTTCAACCTATGAGTACCATCCCCTTGATATGGAATCCTTGTTCCAACATTCCCTCTTTTTCATTATATGACCATAAGGTGTGTTACTATCCTCATTGGTTCATCCAAGGAAGGGAAATCCTTGTATGACCCAATAAGGATTGGACCACACCTTATGGTCATATAATGAAAAGGAAGGAATGTTGGAAAAAGGGTTCTAGGTCAAGGGGATGCTACTCAGAGGATTGAGGGGAATAGGGAGACTTGAAATTTCTTCAACATAACTTTGAAGCTATGTTTTCCTCTTCATACATGCCCCAAATGGTTCCTTTATATCATCCTCAATAATTTAAGGAGTTTTAATTATGTTTGCTATGGGCTCAGGGAAGTTGGGAAATGATCCCAACCCAAATCCCCACCCAAAAATGTGGAATTATTTTATTTTTCATATTTTTTAGGGCATCCTTGGGTTTTACACTAGAAAGGCATGGATTTCCACGTGTTTCAAAAAGGTGACCCAAGGATATAAGAAAAAAAACTATTTTTTAACTGCATTTTATGAGGAAAGTTGGAATTTAAACTTGCAAGTTAGGGACAACGACTAAGCCATATCACAATGCAAATGGTGTAGCAAATTGTGGTATAACACTATGGAAGCTAGATTAGGGTGTTACTCACTCTCTATGTTTATTTTTTGCAACTTCATGGGTTTAGAAAAAGAGGTAGTAACAGCATCTCAATTAGTGTCGTGCACAACTCTTGTTCCTTCTGATTTTTTAAATGTTAAATTCCTAAGATCTTCTAGGCCTTTGAGATCTCTTGGGTCTTCATCAATTTTACAAAAATTCAGAGGTATTTGTGAAAGGGATGGGAAAAGGATATGATGAAGGGGGTATTATTGTTAATGACAAACATTGAGAGGATGTATAGGATTAAATTCAACAGTAAAAATCATTTTCTTAATGTTTTGCAAAGCTAGAGTAATTTTAGGGGACTTACTTGAGAATAAGAAATCTTGGTAGAACTGGATTTGAAGGATTTCCCAGCAAGAGGTTTGGCATCAAGCCTCCTCATGTACATACCAAGTAATTGGAACCTATCCCAATGAGAAAATAAAATGATGTACCCAAAATTGGGAAGGAATTTGGAAAATTCCCATACCTGAATACAATGCGCAACATGTTCTTGTGGATAAAAAAAAACATTGTATGCTACCAAAGTTGAGGTATGATTTTTTGGTTCCTACTATTGATTCAGCTGAGTAACTTGTGAAGGGGGGATGAATCGATGTTGGAAAACATGCTTCGCTTCATCCTAGGAATATAAAGTACTCTTATGGGTGGCCCACCATCTATCTGAAGATGTTCTTAAAGCAACATCAAGTACAAGAATTGTTTTCTCTGGCACAAATTTATCCTCCATCTCAACAAGAAATCTATGTAAATATGAAGTTCCATCGTAAACAGGGTAGTCTCTAACCTCTGATCCAATCCACCTAGAAAATTTGATAGTCATGCAATGCCTTGATAATTTATCATATCTTCCTTGTTGCTAGTTGTCAAATGCTACCTCTGGATGTTCCCCTGCAGATTGAATACTATGCCAACTTACCAAGCCATATGCAATAGGGTTAATGTAGTCTACATGCTTCCTTGTAGTCAGAGTGTAGAGGTGATCCAAGGCATATTCTTCCATATTTTCCTCAACCAGATCCATATATCAAGGGCCTTAGTAAGGGTATAATGGTTGGGTTACTTTCACACCATCTACTTCAAAATTCATGATTTCCTTCTTAAGTTCTATGATAGAAAAATTATCATAAGCCTAATCGATACCCAATAGAGCTCGGTATGGATCCTTTTCCCCCATGATTTCTATGACCTCAAAGTCTATGAATGTTTTAACATCGGCTAAGTCCACTTCTACAATTTGTAGCCTCCAAATAGGATAGATACAATATTGATTGGCCATGTGCATTTGAATAGGTAAATAAACAAGTTTGGTCTTACCCATGGTTTCCTAGGTTTTTTTCGATAGTATGTTGACATCAGATCCCAAATCCAGCATAAAATCGCTAATTTTGTAGTCATTAATATGGGCATTTAGTCTAAATTATCTTCCAAATCTTCGCTTCCTCCTCTATATTCTACCTATATGTATCTCTGGAATATGAACAACAATCGACTCCTATAGGCTCCCTTGAGCCTCCACAATCCCCTTTAGCATGTTCCCCAACTCCTTGGTGAGTCATTTATCATCCAAAATTTCATAAAATAATTGGAACCGTAAGTCAATAGTCTTATGAGGTCTCACTGGAGGATCCTTCTACACAACCAAATTTTTTGAATGGTTGGGTTACATCATAAAGATTGGTTCTTAGACCCTCAATGTTGTAGGATTAGAAATCCATCGAAACATTTCCACAACATCCTAAAATAATTGTTTCTACACCATGGGGTCATATTTAACATCTTCTAGTACTGCCTTATGGATATTACTTTGAGTCGGGTCATCAAAATTGACACCAGTTCTTGTTCCTTCTCAAGTAATAATATTAATATTCGGTTCATTTTATTCAGTGACAGGTCAGGGCTCAGAATTTATCAAGTTGGTGCCTCACTACCTTGCATGATATTCCCACTTCACAATCAACTCAGGGAAATCCTCGGTGGCATGGGTGTTGTTTTTACAGTGGGTACACCAAGGATTTCTAGGAAGAGGACAATATCTAGAGAGATGTCCCTGCCCATTACAATTATAATGTCAAACTAGTCCTCTCCTGCCTCTAAAACCTTTTCCACCTCAACATCCTCCTCCAAATCCTTGAGGGGATTCATCGACCCTTAATGCATATTGATCCAATCTATCCACAAGAGAATCCAGAGCACGACACTGCTTGGTGGTGTGAGTAGGTGACCCAAAAAAATCACAAAAAATCGTGTTCGAGATGGGGGTATATTTTTTTAGGATGGGGAAATGCTGAGGGGAGTGCTCATGACTTCTACAAATTTCACAATATTCATTATTCTGACTTCCTTGATGATTTGGAAAGACATGGTACTCCATAGGGCCATGAAATGGCGTAGTAGTTGTGACTTGTGCAACCCCTCCTGACGGTCCTACTAGTGGAGGTTCCATCGGTGTTGGAGGGGGTCATGCACCCATAATTATAGGACATTCTATCATTGCAAGACCCTCAGTGTAGCAACCAGTACACCATCCCTATGGGTGACCTGATCTAAGAATGGTCAGTTCTTGAATTTTGTCAGTTAATGCTGAAATATAGCCTTGCAGTTGCATAATATTATAGTCATCAGGTGGTCATATCACCCACAAGATGCCAATATATCCCTCCATCGGCTCGATCTTCATAGCCTTCTCTAAGGCTTCCCCCAAAGTGGTTATCCTATGCTAGGTTAATGGAATGTGGGTTAATGGTAAAATCCCTTGAATGAGCCATTCTCTTTGGTGGTCTTCATGAATGGGGTTTTCTAATTTCCCTATCATGTCCTTAAACCTTTGGTTATACTCGCAAGAATATTCCCCATCTCTCTATTTAATCTCTTGCAACTTAGAGAGGGCATGTTGTTTTGACTGGGGTAAACAGAATTATTCTTTGAACCAATGTTTGACTTGAGAAAGAGTGAAATCATATCCTTGAGGATTGTCTGGTTCAATGGATTCCATATAACATTTTAATGCTTGACCCCTTAACGTGGTTTGGAAATCAACTAGTTTGTTTGCATCTAAATTTTCACGAGACCTCCACACGGCCTCACAAAGGAACCAATGTTGTTCGACATCCTCATCCCCTTTACCCCAAAATTATAGGTATTAGGTGAGGGATTCGGCGTGTTGATGCGACATTGAAGGACTTGGGGACCCTATTAAGATAAATCTTAAAGGTCCTGGTTACGATAAAACTAAATAAATTGCCACACTAGTAATGTTTCTACCACTTGAACTGGTTGGACTAGAATGAGGAGAAATGACATAAATTATGGGAGAGTTTATTGTAGAATTTACCGGATTTATAGATTGCGTTGAGGGACTCGGAGATCCAAGGCTAGTTCCTATGTCTTTGGGATGGGATTCTTTAACCTATGGTGTCGCATTAGGAGGCCATATCGTATCAAGTCCTATAGGGTACTTCACATCTTCGAGTGTTTCATGAATTGATTCTCCCACAACTTCTTCAGAGGTTACAACTGAGTCTTTTTTCTATGTGGTGACTCCTGTCTTGATTATTTCTTCCAACTTTTCTTCACCTCCTCTACTCTCTCAAGAACTCTCACCTTTCTCTCTGAACCTCTCCTTCAAACATCGGCTAGCAAGCCTTCCATGTGTCTGAAACTCCCTCAATTACTCTGACTCCCTTTTATGACTCTTCTCGAAGTCGATCTCCTTCCACGACTGATCGAGCCTCTTCATCAAATTTCGCATATGATTTTCCCACCTCTTTTTTTATCATCGTAGCCCTTTTTTTATGCCACTCGTCTCTAGAAATCTTCTCACGACGACCCCCCATACCTCAAGAACTTATGTATCCTAACTCATGAACCCTCACATGAATCACTCACCCCTCATGTGCAAGGGTTTTACGCTTCAAAATAATAGAAACATGAATTGTCTAAAATTGACTATTCAATAACAAATTACTCAAAAAAAAATATATATCTATTAAGGAAGCTTATTAGTTGGTATGTAATGCAACCATGAAGAGTTTCAATAATAATGGATAATGTTGTGGCATGAGAGGTCATGGTGCAAGACATAGAGGAGATGATGCACATGCAGAGAAGGAAAATAATGTTGAAGATGGTGAGACTTATGAATATGCATAAGGCATGGTCCATGGAGAGTGTAGAATACATAAATGATGTAATGCATATAGCACCATATATTCTTACACATGTAGGTGCTTTGAATTTCCATAAAATAATAAAATTAAAAGAATGAAAAAAAAATACTTAGTTAGTGTAAAAAGAGTATGTTGACATACAAACAACAACCACACTTGATCAAGGAGAAAGCCTAAAGTTACATAGAAGCATGTCTACACAAAAACAACATTTACTTAGAGAAAAAAAATGGATTGGAAAGAGTTGTTTATAACAAAATGTAATTCTAAAGATAAGTGTGGTAAGATCATAATTAAATCTAGTAATTCTAAAAATATGCTCATTGCATAGATGGTAAAAAAGTTGGAGTTTGCATGGAAAAGAGTTAGCATGGAAAAACTACATTTGATCATGTTAGTACAAAGTCTTTTTTTTTCACAGGTACAAATATCTATTTAATATCATTCATATAAATCTTTGTTACTTATTATTAAGAAAACCATGAAAATTAAACGAACAATATAGGTAGATCAATCATGGGAATTATATATATATAGAGATATTATTTTTATTTTTATTATACAAATTAAACAAACAATATAGGCCAATCATGGAAATATATATATATATATATATATATATATATATATATATATATATATATATATATATATATAGTCTATACATTGTATTATAATATTAATATCTAACCATGAAAATTAAACAAACAATAAACTATAGAAAATAAATAAAATAAAAATTACATATATATAATTTTTATTTTGTCAACACATTATATTATAATATTAATATCGTATTATAATATTAATATCTAACCATAAAAATTAAACGAACAATAAACTATAGAAAATAAATAAAATAAAAATTATATATATATAATTTTTATTTTGTCAACAACACATTGTATTATAATATTAATATCTAACCATGAAAATTAAACGAACAAATAAACTATAGAAAATAAATAAAATAAAAATTATATATATATATATATATATAATTTTTATTTTGTCAACAACACATTGTATTATAATATTAATATCTAACCATAAAAATTAAACATGAAAATTAAACGAACAAATAAACTATAGAAAATAAATGATGTTTAAATTTGTCAACACATCGTATTATAATATTAATATCCAAATGATGTTTAATATCCAAATAATGTTGATAACTTGTTACTATGCAAACCATGGAAATTAGAAATACAAAATGTATTGAAAATTTAAAGATTAAAATAGATTTATGAATATATATAATATTATAATATATTTAAATAATTTTAGAAATAAATGTTTTAAAATCATAATTAAATCTAGCAATTCTAAGAATATCCTCATTGCATAGATGGTGGAGGAAAACTTGGAATTAGCATAACAAAACCACCCTTGTATTAAGGTAATACTTTTTTCCACATAGATAAATATAGAAAGGAGATATTATTTAATGTCGTCTTTATAGATGTTTGTCTAGGAAAATCATGCAAGCATGATGCATTGAAAAATTAGAAATTAAAATAAATTTATGAATATATAATATTATAATATATTAAAATGAAGTTATAATGATTCAAAAGCATGATGCATTGAAAAATTAGAAATTAAAATAAGTTTATGAATATATAATATTAAAATGAAGTTATAGTGATATATGTTGTTTTGCTTGATGTAGTACTTGATGTATTAAAAAATTAGAAATTAAAATAAATAAAATATATATATATATATATATATATATATATATATATATATATATATATATGTGTGTGTGTGTGTGTGTGTGTGTGTGTGAGAGAAGTTATAATAATTTATGTTATTTTGCATAATGTATTGAAAAATTAAAGATTAAAAAAGATTTATAAATATATATAAGATATTAAAATAATTTTAGGGGTAATTAAAGTTATAACTACTATTACTAATAATAATATTTTTTTAAGGTCTCAGTCAAGTCAAATATCAAATTGGTGTATGAGACTTTCTTTACTTAACGAATTTACTGGTAAAGCCTACAGAGGTATATATACCCCTACCCCTTCTAGATTTGAATTTGTGATCTCTTAAGAGGAAACACATATTCTTAACTAAATTTAATAGTTCACGTGACAAAACAACCACATTAATGAAAAATCTATTTTCACATAGATGAATATAGAAAAAAGATATTATATAATGTCATCTATATATATGCTTATCACTTGTTGTTGCTTATTACTTGTTGCTAGGAACACTAAGAAAATTGGGCCAGCATCATGTAATATGATTCACTTATTGCTAGGAAAACTATGAAAATTAGACAAACATGATGTATTAAAAAAAAATTAAAATATATTTATGAATATATATAATATTATAACATATTAAAATGAAGATGTGATGATTTCTATTATTTTGCATGATGTCAATTACACTCGAGAAAAGTGTTATAGATTTTTAAGTTCTAAAAACTTTTGATCGATTTTACTTTTATTGGTTTCACGGTTATAATTTTTATTCTTAAGACAATAACATTTTTCTTGAATATGATTGACATCTTGTCCCGAGAACTAACACTTAACTTTATATTTTAGATAAGTTAGTTTAACTTTTATTTTCAGTTATTTCAAGTTATTTCAATTTTGCAAAGTAACTTCAATTTTGCAAAGTAACGAACTTTTCGGAAAGGGACTTGATTTGTGTGGAGTAGTATAACTTATTTTTCAATACCATATCAATATTAGCAAGTTGCTTGTGAATTCAAGGGAAAACTTTTTGTCATTATTTTTCAATACCATATCAATATTAGCAAGTTGCTTGTGAATTCAAGGGATACTTTGGGATTCGCTTTTTCCAGTTGGAAATCCTTGCAATCTTGCTTGTAACCATTTTAGGGATAATAGTTAAGAGGAAACACATTATACATTAGATATTTCACTTTCACGCTTACAACCCCCGACACTCATGAGTAGATTTTCACTATCGGTCCACCTCACTCAATTAATCTAAATCCAAGTGAAACCCCTTAACTTAATAAAACTTACTAAGAGCATTGTGCAACACATTTATCTTGTAGCAATACATACATACATTATTGGTACTAGTCTAGAATATTTCCATTTGCTTATTATCAGTTGCTCTCATTTTCTTTCAAGTATTTCATTTGCTTAATACCATTCGCATAAGCTATCTCTCATTGCGTTATCATATGTTGTTAGATTAGTTGTATTTGATTTTGTTTCATTTAACTCCTAGAATTAATTGTACTTAGCTTAGTGAGCCTTAGATTCTTTTATTAGGGACTACCCCCCTTGGCATCACTAGGAGTTAGCGTAGATGGAGGAGTCGAGTTAACAGGTGACAACAACCCAGCTTGAGACTAGCCCCCAAGGATGCACCTAGTGGATTGAATATTTCTTCCACGTGACCTGAGGTGTGGATTAGGATGATTCTATCATATAAAGAATGATCTTTCAATGTCATTTGAGAATAAATAAAGATCTCCAAACATAGTTGGTGTTTCTTTAAATCACTCATACACACACACTTGTGAATGGTCTGATCTCTTTATTCAACCAACTCTGGATCCAAAGGAATAGTCTAAGGGTTAAACTTACAACACTTTACATTTTAAGATCAAGGAATCAAAAGAAACTTAGCTATAATAGTGGCACAAAAATTATGGTCGTAATTTCCATCACTATGACTCAATTCTACTCAAATACATAATACATGGTTTGATAAATGTGTTGTTGCATATTAATTCAATTCAATACAGGTATGTTTGTGCTCTGGAATTTATTGATTAATAGTTGTGATTTTTACACTTGGATGGTCTTTGATGTATTCAACATTCCCGTGTGACTTGGATTGATCTATTTTTGAAAATTATTGAAGTGACTTCATTGGTAATCATTCTAATAATTTACCCCCTTTTTTTCCTCACAAGTTTTGGAACTTGAATGAATCGATTTGGTTGGGTTAAATTCAAGAGTAATCAATCTTCTTCTCAACATTAATGCATATTTGTATCTCTTATGCTTCTTTCCTTAGTCTAAAGTGTGGGGTAAGGCTACCAAGGTGATAGTGAGTAGCCTTCCTAAAGTATCTTTAGGTTATCATGATTTGTGGTTAGGAATTTATTCACCTAATGGGAGTTTGAGCAGTAACAAACCCAATTTCATGGTTTCTCATATGATAACATGGACAACAAGTCATGTTCTTAGTTTCCATGAATGAGACCTTTAACCTCAAACTACACAATCTGATAATCAACCATAATTACTATCTCTACATATAGCAGATCCAATCCAACTCCATAATCTAGTCACCTAACCAAACTTCGTCCATGTTATATTTCAATGATTTATTACTCACCAAGGCCTGCACAATGATACAAAATTCAAGTGGAGGAATCCCATGATTGGTTGGCACCACAAATTTGTAGAGGAATAAATTTAGAGACAATGACAAGCTTGTGGTGTTGGTCATTTGGAACGAGTACTTGTGGGAGAGTTGCGAGCATTCAACCAATATGATTCATCTAGAATATAAAATGGTGCATAGGTGGAGTCTTTCTAGCAACGCAATAAGAAAAAACTACTCATTGAGAAATTACAAGGTTTTGTACACAAAGGTTGACTAGGCACTCGTTTAACCAATGTGTAATGAATGATTGTCAAAGGTACTATAGAATGATAGGGAACACTTGAGTGATTTAGGTGGATATAATTTAACACCTACTGAGTCACCCATTCTGGCCTCAATTTGTATCACCGAAGGGTGTGGATACTCTATCAAGTGCAAGCAATTGGTGGACAAGTTACCTCTGAGCATGCACAGCCAGGGTTGGTGAACAAGTTGCACATTGGATCGACTTTGGAAAGGAGTGGGTTTCACAACACCTTAGAAGAAGAAAATGGCTAATGCATGACTCATATATAAAGAGGACACATAAAATTTCAAATTCATTCAAGAAGAAACATTCAAGATTGCCATTCATACAAGGGTGTTAGAGGATTTATGGTTGTGCTAAGTTTTTGGATTGGCACAATGGACACCTGAACATTGATTGAAGTGAATTATGGAAGATTTGGGACCTAAAATAGGCATGGTTGTGGATGTTTTTGGGGTTGAATTGTGAAATTATATTGGGAAGTAATAAGTAGGTTATATTTCTTAGATTTATTGTGCATCTATAATGGAGTTCTAGCTAGAAGGTTGCATTCCCTTGCTCCATGTGTGTGTGTGTGTGTGTGTATAATTATTCATACTAATAAATTTAAGGAACCCACCTTGGGTGCTACCCATACATGTGTGTTGTGTACTCTTCATGTTTTTGAATGTTACTGTTTCTTGCAATGCATGTTGTCTAAGTAGAATAATTGGCTAAGTATAAAAGTATTGTTGGGATAATTTAAGGCCATAGTTGGACGTGTGCTTAGTGTGGGTTGAAATTGGTTGCAAACTAAAATATTATAGCTTAATAAATAGTTATGGGAATACCTTAATTGAAGAGGTGTAGTATAGTTGTGGTAAGAATAGATTATCCAAGCCCTTAAATTCCCAAGGCAAGGTAGTGTCACATGACCTCAATTGCTGAAAGTGAAGAAAAATTCAGGAAATATTGTAGGACCATGACAATTGGTAGTAGAGCATACTCTTCACCACTTTCTAAAGGAAATATTGGTTCAAATAAAATAGATATTACTTTGGGCACTCTTCACCGTTACTTGGAAGGAATCAACAAGATTCGATGATAAGTTAGGCAAGTGGAAAAGGAAATACCTAAATACTAACACCATAAACATAGTTCCTTGGAGCAACAAGAAGCCAAGACAGATCATCCTCACGGAATGGTGAGTTATATTGATGTCTTAGGAACATAGGGTAGCATTGTAGGATGAAATGACTGACACTTGGGCAAAGTTCCAATGGTAGACTTAGATTCAAGGAATGCCTCACATCATGAAGACAGTGATGGTGGACCAATATCTAAGACTCCATGGATGAAGACTAATATTATGAATGTGGAGAAATCCATAAATGACATGAAAACCACTCTTTGTGAGAATGAAAAGAAGGGAGTGCCTTTATAAGCATGGTTGGACCACATGAGTCAGATCTATGATGCTACTATGATGTAGTGTCAATAGAATGAAGACTTGTTGTCTTAAATTCTAGTGCAATGCACTAATGTTGATGGACAACTAAAAGTAGTGGAATATTTGTTGAAGTTTGTTGTTGGGAAAGCCAGAGACCAAGAAGACACCATCAACTTGTTCAAGAAAACTATTGACATTGGGAATAGTTCATCAATTCCTATGAGAATAAACATAAAGAAAGCATAACCATGAGTTGGAACCCACAATGCTAAGTCACTTGGTAAACTCTATTGGTATGTTGAGTAGTACTTGGAACAAATGAATGAAATTTTAGATGAATCCAAGGTGATTTTTGTTGCAATGTTCTTAACAAGTACCACAAAGCTATGGTGGAGAAATGGAGCAAAGGAATTTTCAGTTAATCATAGTACAAAGAATATTGAAAATTAGGTAGAGATGAAGGTATCCTTGAAGCTTCAATTTGGACCAAAAAATCAAGCTCATATTGCATTGAATTAGTTGTTCGATATTAAGCATACAAGACAAATTCAAGCTTACATCAAGGAATTTTTAGGCCTCATGTTAGAGATCAAGTATGTGACTAGTAGCATCCCTACTAAATCAACAAAATAATCCAATACTAGTTAAACTGAATGCATGTAGCATGATTAAATACACATTCATTCAATAGGAAATTTTAAAATGTGAATGCACACCATTTTATGTACACACAACATTATCTAAATACTCAAAAAATCATAATAAAATGCATAGAAATTAAACTCGACATTTATTAGGAATACACATGGTAAATAATATAACGTATCTTTACAAATACACAAATAGATACAGAAGAATGGACGTTTCACCCAACCATAGAAATTTTTCTCTAGTTCTCTCAACAACAAGTCACCCCTAAGATGAGCTATGAATTCACAAGAAAGGGTGTCTCCTATGGATGGTTATTTTCCACTAAAAACCTAATTAAAAAAAACATAGCAAGATAATTCCTATAACAATTGCAATCCACCCTATCTCTTTCCTGTCAACCCATACAACCCAAGGAATGGGATCCCCTTCTCTACCACACAATCCCTCAAACTATCTTACTTCCCTATAGGTATCCAGCATAGGTTGGATAGGAAATATCTCTATTAGGGACTCCATAAATTGTAGTTGTAACAAGAATTCTCACAACAACAACTCATTTGCTCACTTGGGTAAAAACATATTCCACAAAAAAATCACTTATATGCATAACAACCTGATTATTCATGCATTTACTATCCCCGAGAAGTTGTCCTCAATACCCACTATGGTTTCCTACTATATCCCATTACTCCCCACACATTTCCTCTCTTTTAACTCATTGTAAGAATTACCTTCTCTCCCCATTCGAATTTATTTTTCTCCCATGCATGTTGACTCCCACATTTCCCAAAGTTAATTGTACTCAGGCCCATGCTTTCAATAACCATGTGAGATGACTTTTCCCACCAACCCCTCACATGCACTCAATGATTGGGATTTTGGGATATTCAAAAAGGAAATAGAAATTCCATAGCAAAGATAATTTAGAAAGGTAGCTTGGGTTTAATAGGCATGTATAAATCCCCCCCTTGGACCCTCCTTTTCTCCCTTCTCTTGTGGAAACTTATCCCCCATGACTCCATCTATATCCATCTACAGCTGGTTGTGTATTGTATTTCATTATTTTTCAATGTAATTCATTTTCATATTACATCGCTTGTCCCATGGCCATACATCATATTTACAATATACATTAATAATATAGGGATTAAATAAAAGAGGGTGCAATATGAATGAAGAATATCGGTTTTTCCAATTTATGTATGGTACCATATGAATTATAATAAGAAGAAACATAAATATTACAACAAATACCAGCAGAAAAACAAAATATAGAGAATAACAACACCAACAATGGTACCTTTATTGATATAAATCTAACGTCACTTTCCCCTTCGAGGGGGAAACCTCCATCAGAGGAGTGCTCTATTACAATAATTCCACTGAACTAAAACGTTTGTGATGGCACATTGATGGAGACAATGCTCACATTGTTCCAAGACTATTTTTGGATGCAACCAAATGGAACCTTCTTCATCCAACTCGGGGAGACTGGTTTGAGTCTGGCACTTAGTTACAATAATTTTATTTAAGCATGAGACATAAAAAACATGATGGATCTTAGATTGATTGGGCAGAGATAATTGGTAGACCACAGAGCCAACTCACTTGAGAATTGTATAAGGACCATAAAATTTTGGGGAAATTTTATGATAGTGTTCATATTTGAGTGAATTCTACTTATAAGGTTGTACATGAAGAAACACTAGGTCCCCTTCAATGAATTGACATTCAGAATGACCTTGATCTGCTTGTTTCTTCATGTGATTCTAATCCATGACCAAATTTTCTTTGAGGGTATGAAAAATGGTTGCGCAGACTCTATGATTTTTTTCAACTTTCTGAACCTTGGAGACAGCTAGTATGTATGAGAGAATCGATGGTGGATTTTTCCTATAGACTGATTCAAAGGGAGTCATGTGAGTGGAAGTATGGTAATATGTGATGTACCACCATTTAGATAGGGGTAACCACTAAGCCCACTAATTTTTTATTTTAGACGCAAAACACCATAGATATTTTTTGAAACACTTGTTAAAAACTTCAATTTCTCCATTAGTCTGGGGATGATAAGCAATGTTGAGATGCAATTGGGTTCCCTGGAGCTTGAAAACTTCTTGCCAAAAATTGTTGGTGAAATTTGGATCACGGTTAGAGACAAGAGAATGAGGCATGCCATGAAGTTTGAATATATTATCCATAAAATTTTGATCCACTCTAGATGTGGTGAATTGGTGTTGAAGAGAACAGAAATAAGCATATTTGGGAAGACAATCTACTACCTCCACAATGATTGAATTATTTCCCAATTTAGTTAAGTAAATAATGAAATCCACAGAAATATCCCTCCAAATAGCAGGTGGAATTGGAAGTAGTTGGAGTGTTTTTGGATATTTAACTATTTCTCCCTTATTGCATTGACATGTATTACATTCAGACACAAATGTGTGGATGTCACATTTCATGTCGTCCCAAAAAAAATAATGTTTGAACCATTCATAGGTTTTGGTAAACCTTGAATGCCCAGCTACAGGTGAAGCATGAAACTTGAAGAGAACCATGGATTTAAGGTTCAACTGTTTGCTTAAATATAGGGGACCTTTATAGAGAAACTCTTTATTCTTCCAAGAGTACCCTAGAAAATCTTGAGAATCTTGCTGAAATTTTTGGATTGAGATATAAAGTTTGGGGTCTTGTAGTCATTCCTGGAAAATGTCCTAAATCCAGTATGCTACAATGAATGAGAGGGAAAAGAGGGACCCTTATTCTTCATATTTCCTTGAAAGAGAATCAACAACCACTTTTTATTTTCCCTTCTTATATATGATCTCATAATCACATCCAAACAACTTGGTCACCGATTTTTGTTGCTCCAGGGATGAAATTATTTGTTTCAGAAAATACTTGAGGCTATGATGATTAGTTTTAATTTGGAAGCATTGCCTCAATAGATAAGGACGTTGGAGATCCACTGCATGAAGAATATCCAACATTTCCTTTTCATAGGTTTATTGGCCCAAATTTCTCTCTAATAGTTGTTTTCCAATGAAAGTTAAAGGTCAACCATCTTGCATAAGGATTTCCCTGATTCCTTTCCTTGACATGTCGCATTCCAAGACAAAAATCTTGGTGCAGTCTGGTAGTGCCAAGATACTAGTTGTGCACATAGAATCTTTCAAGGATTGTAAGGATTGATCAGCTACCAGATTCAAAATAAAAGCATTCTTTTTAAGGATAGCGATGAGAGGAGTTGCAATTTTTCCATAATTTTGAACAAACTTGTTCTAATAGCCCGTTAAACCTAGGAAAACGTACAAGATTTTAAGAATTTTAGGGTGAATAAAATCCTTCATAGCTTCAATTTTCTTAGGATCCACTCGTACACCATCCTTTTTGACAATATGACCTAGGTACTCAACTTCAAGTGATCCAAAAGAACATTTAGACTATTTGAGAAAAATTTGGTGTTGAGATAGTAGATGGAGAACTTGATCCACATGGGAAAGATGGGATTGACAAGTTTTACTATAGATGAGAATATCATCAAAGAAAAATAAGACAAATTGACAGAGGAAGAGATATAAGACATGATTCATGAGACTTTGAAAAGTGGAGGGAGAATTATACAAGCCAAAGGGAATGACCAAGAACTCGTAGTGAACCTCATGAGTTTGAAATGCAGTCTTGGGAGTTTCTTCTTCCTTCATACATATATGGTGGTAGCCAGAATGGAGATCAAGTTTGGTAAAATAATGAGCACCACTTAATTCATCCAAAAGGTCATCAATGAAAGGGATGGGAAATTTTCCCTTGATTGTGATTTTGTTGAGGGCACGAAAATCAAGACACATGTGCAAAGTTTCTTATTTATTGAGTACCATGACAACTGGAGAAGAATAGGGGATAGTACTAGGAAGGATAACACCCACTTCTATCATTTCTTGAAAAAATTTCTCAATTTCATTTTTATTGGCAAAGGGATAACGGTAAGGGAGAGTATTGGGAGGAAGACTTCCAGGGACTAGAGGAATGGAATGACCATGGATTTCGCGAGAAGGGGGAAGGCCATTGGGGGTGTTAAAAATACATAAGTGTCGGGATATTATCGATTGGAGGTTAGGATGAACAAAGGATGTCTCAACGGCTTGAATATAATGGAGTTTGGAAATAATGCCAGAATGAATTTCTTTTAGTAGCTTTTCGATTTGGTGGGAGATGATGATATCAGGTGAGCTTGTTGTGATGCCTTGGAACCTATATCAGTGTCCCTTCTATTAGAATTGTAAGGTTAGGTCCTTGACATCCAATGTAATGGGGTCATGATTGCATAACCATTCATCACTGAGAAATATGTCACAAATGTAGATGTCTATAGAAAACATATGATATTCTAGGTGGTACTGACCAATTTGTAGGTACACATTTTCACAACACCCCCCACCTTTCATGGATTTGCCATTGGAAATCATGACCTGGAATTTTTTTATGGAATGGATAGAGCAATTGAATTCTTGGGAAATGTGGCGATGAATAAAATTATTGGTGTTTCCACTATCAACTAGGATGATTCCTTTCCCATGTTTAATGTATCCAATTAACTTGAGGTTTTTGGGAGCAGAGAAGCTAGTAAGGGTGTTTAGCAAAATTGTTGGTTCAACTACAGGAGGTTCAAAGGGAGGAATAGGATATTTTTCCTGGGGTATTTTGACGCTTGAATCCATTAGGACCTAAATGAAACCCTCACAAGGATATAAATCTCCCTGCGTTTTTATAGAGGTGGTACTCCTCTTTATATTTTCTTGGGAATTCTAGGTTTTCGTAATGTGGGACTTTGCAGAAGTTTGTAGTAGTAATTCAAAGAAAATAAAAATATTGCAAGAAAAATAAAAGGAAAATGTTTTTTTGTTTATAAAGAAAGTTCCGGAGAAAGGACCAGGAACCAAGCACATTCACACATTAAAAGAAAACAATCCAAATTTCCTCACATCCATCACAGTTTGACTAAATATTTATGATCACATAAAAATAAAAAGAAGATGGTATGAATGCATAAAAGAACTTTAACAGAGTGAACATGGGCTGCTCAAATTAATATAATGATAGATCAACCTCAAATACTTTGTATTCAAAACTCCGGGTTACAAATTACATTCGAGATTGTTCCCGAAGTAGTTATCTTGAAATTTCTAAAAAATATATAATTTGTTACATATTCTTTGAAATTTAAAATGTGTTTGTCTTAACAACTAGGATTGGGGCTCCCACGGACCATAAAGGAAATATACACAAGAATTAATCTTGTATAAGGAATATGGTGGACAACAAAAGAACAACAAGACCTGGTAAGAAGATAAGAGGAGTTATCAGTCTTTGATTAAACCTTTCTAGTGAAAGAAGTGGAATAAATAGATGAAGGACTTGATAAAGTAAAGAAGGATTTGATCAGCATAAACTTACTACTATGTTCCTTTGTGTCTTCACTTGATTTCTAGTACCTTTTATTGTCTTCATTATCGGTTACAGGAACCGTCTCAACTATTTATTTCCCCACGGTGATCAATTTTTCGATAGATTTCTTAAACCAATCTTCAATATAACTTTTCATTGGTGCCACATTGATTTCATGCTAGATTTTGATGTTGAACAGATCACTCTCCAAGTCTCTTAGACCAAGGGAAATTCCATTTAATGCATATTCAATGTCCTGATTTTTCATGGAGTAGTCCACTAGCCAATTTTCTATGTCGTCCTCATCATATTCAAGTATACCATAGAATTTTTCAACTGAAAACCCTTTAAAGATCTCAATTTGCTCGTCAAATTGTTTCTTTGTTAGGAAAAATGACTTGAGGATTAATTTGGGATATTGGACTTCGTTAGTGCTTCTGTCTAGGTCCTCCTCCCTGAGCCTTTTGAATAGTTCTTCCCTCCTTGATATAGATTTCTTGCACACTTGAACAATGTTATTCAATTTTTTTATCTTTTCTTTCCAACACGCGTTCAACTGTTTGATTCGACTTGGAGAGGGAAGATCCTCCTCTCTTCTCCTTAATTATGTCATCTTGGAAACTTTAATACTAAAGAGGACTACAGAATCAAGGTAAAAACCTTCTTCATTCTTTAGGTCATCTTGCAAATAATCATGGAAGGCATGCACCCTCGAGCCAAAAGAAACCATGTTTTTCAAAATTTCCCAAGCCTCTGTTATCAATGCCATTCTTTTCTTAATATTTCTCTCCGCATAGCTCCTGGATGATGTAAGTAATCTTGAGGATCCTTTTTTAATTTAGCAGTGGATGTGGTGGGTCCAACGATTTTCAAAGAACTGGAAAGAAGTGGAAGAGTCATTAAGGCGTCTTCCATTTCCTTGATCCTTTCTTTTAACCTCATGTTTTCTGCTTGAAGACCACCAATAGATTCATCCATTGTGTCATTTTTTTCTCTATGAATTCTAGAAATATCGGAAGGCTTCATATCTCTTAGGTCAACCTGTGAACAAGATTTTCCTTTCTCATTCTTGACATCACTTTTCTCAATAATTAATTTCTTGGATTCCCTGTCAAATATAGCGCTCTGAAAAGAAAATGACTCTTCTTCATTAAATCTCTCATTCTCAATCATTTCCAATGATGGATTATGATGGGTCGTGTTCCCTGACTAATCCATTGGGGGAAACATTTTCTTGATTTCAAACTTGAGCTCCATGTCTTCAAGGGAGAAGCTATAGATGTAACTCTCTATGAGTTGGTCTGCTTCCTCATGCACGACGTGTTTCCTCTTTTTTCTTAGAGGAATTTTTTGCAAGCTCCTAATTTTTCCCGGAGGGGGATTCTTTTCTCCTTCGCTTCCTAAATTACCATTGGTCACTTTTCTATATGGGTGGTCCACTGGAGCATTTCTATGAGATTTTGCAGTCTTAGGAGTAATAGTTGGGGACTGGGCACTCTTCTCATTGGGGCCCTTTCCTTTCTACTTGTAAAATTAATTGGTATTGAATACCATTTCCAAGTCACCAGCATTGTGAGTAGAAGCACATAAGTTATTATCTTCTTCTTCACTTAGAACAATATGGATAAATGAATTGTTGAATCCCACTGCTAGCATATGTTCCAAAAAAAAATTGTTAGGTTCAAACCCTTTTATCCTTTTAGCATATTTGAGATTCGGATTGTGGAAGTGGTTTGCAAATTCATTGATCTTGTTTATATTTCTGAATATAAAGTCCCCAATTTTCCAAGGCAAGGGTATCAATTGATTTTTTCGTTTCTCATGAAAAAAGTGTAGCCATAAATTATATTTCCTTGCGACATCTATAATAAACATTCTATCAGATATATGATATGGAAAAAAGGAAGGATTTTCCTTAGAACAAAAAATCATGATAACATTGTAATTTTACATTTTCTCCAA
>ML810707.1:180013-191577 GCA_009831015.1 Picea engelmannii
TTACTTACTAATAGTGTCGGTTAATTGTTATGAATGTGTGAACCATGTTTCTTTTCCTTTGTACCATGAGATACCTTAACTTCGGGACGAAGTTTCCTGAAGGGTGGGTGTATGTAACAACCCTGCTTAAATAGATGTATAGGGATTATTAATTTTAATTAATTTGATAATCTAACTGTCCTAATATGTTGATTTAAACAATAATTATTTCTTAATAATATTAATTAATTGTTCATACCCGTCGATGATTAATTAATTAATTAATAGACTCATTAAATATTTGAGTAATGAATTAAAAGGGATTAATCATTTTAGTTTATTTAATTAAAGACTTACGTATGAAGGGGGGGAAAGAAACATTAAATGGAGGGGATAAGATAATAAAGAAGCGGGATAAGATAATAAAGAAGGGGATAAGGTAATAAAGGAGGAGATAAGGAAATTAATGAGGGGGAGGAGAGTCGGTGAAGGGGGAATATGACAGAAGATTCCTAGGGGAAATGGGAGGATTATTTTGGGGAGGAATCATTTTTGAGGGAGCATTGGGAGGGCAAGAGGATTTTCTGTGGCATATTTTTCTGTGGGATATTGGCTGGTTTGAGAAGTTTGGTCTTTGGGTGAATCATTGCATGGGGCATTGGGTTGCTGAGGGTTTTGGGCACGGGGGCCACGATTCCTTTTGGTTTCTTGGAGCTAGGGAGCCGAACATGATACTCCTAGCTGGCTGGGAGGTTAGTCGGTTTGGGTAGAGTTGGTCAGTGCATCAGGCTAGGAAAGGCAACAGGGAAAGGACAACCATATCGGTGGGAATTAGCATCAGAAGCATGTATTTTATTTATGAATTGCTGAGTTATTTTCATGCTGTAGATAAATGTTAAATTCTGCTGAAATATTATATGCTTATTTGAAGCTAAATGAATTATTTACGCACTCAAAGAAATTATATGTTTGAAATTGAAATTATATGTTAGAAATGTTACGTGTAGTTGTATGGATTTTATTAGGCTTGTTTATTTCTGGTCCCTACATCAAGTGTTCCGTAAGATGTTGAAAATCCCTGAACAACCACTTACTTTCAAGGGAGAGGATTGCAGGGAATTCCTGAAAAAGAATGACAATGGCCTGGACCTATTTCCTGAGTTTGGAGAATCTTGCAGCTGTCCCTGAAGAAATTGCCAGATTGCAGGTTGACTCATTCAAAAACTCCTTTCGGGAAATTTCTTGGTTATTAACCAGGGTGACAGGACAATAAATTATCGCCAACATTTCCTGTATGATTCTTTATATATTATATTTTATTGTCAAAGAGAAAACCATTTTCGATTGGGGAAAACTGATTTCCATTGAAATCTCTTCCAAATAGTCACAGTACAAAAAGATAAGAAATTATTTATGGCTTCTTATTTGGTGTTTTCGATAGCATATTGCTGTCAATTTCCTAAATTTTCTATCTATAAGAGGGTGAACTGTGAATTTGACCCAGTTACCTTCTGGTACCAAGCGTTGTGGAGAGACACAGATTCTTTGCATTTCTATGAAGTTTTCAATGATTTTGTCTTGGTTTTTAAAGGATTGTTGTTTGTAAACGATAACCCAGAATATCCAACCATGCAAGTAAATTCCTGGATAAAAGGGGACATTGGAGAAAATGTAAAATTACAATGTTATCATGATTTTTTGTTCTAAGGAAAATCCTTCCTTTTTTCCATATCATATATCTGATAGAATGTTTATTATAGATGTCGCAAGGAAATATAATTTATGGCTACACTTTTTTCATGAGAAACGAAAAAATCAATTGATACCCTTGCCTTGGAAAATTGGGGACTTTATATTCAGAAATATAAACAAGATCAATGAATTTGCAAACCACTTCCACAATCCGAATCTCAAATATGCTAAAAGGATAAAAGGGTTTGAACCTAACAATTTTTTTTTGGAACATATGCTAGCAGTGGGATTCAACAATTCATTTATCCATATTGTTCTAAGTGAAGAAGAAGATAATAACTTATGTGCTTCTACTCACAATGCTGGTGACTTGGAAATGGTATTCAATACCAATTAATTTTACAAGTAGAAAGGAAAGGGCCCCAATGAGAAGAGTGCCCAGTCCCCAACTATTACTCCTAAGACTGCAAAATCTCATAGAAATGCTCCAGTGGACCACCCATATAGAAAAGTGACCAATGGTAATTTAGGAAGCGAAGGAGAAAAGAATCCCCCTCCGGGAAAAATTAGGAGCTTGCAAAAAATTCCTCTAAGAAAAAAGAGGAAACACGTCGTGCATGAGGAAGCAGACCAACTCATAGAGAGTTACATCTATAGCTTCTCCCTTGAAGACATGGAGCTCAAGTTTGAAATCAAGAAAATGTTTCCCCCAATGGATTAGTCAGGGAACACGACCCATCATAATCCATCATTGGAAATGATTGAGAATGAGAGATTTAATGAAGAAGAGTCATTTTCTTTTCAGAGCGCTATATTTGACAGGGAATCCAAGAAATTAATTATTGAGAAAAGTGATGTCAAGAATGAGAAAGGAAAATCTTGTTCACAGGTTGACCTAAGAGATATGAAGCCTTCCGATATTTCTAGAATTCATAGAGAAAAAAATGACACAATGGATGAATCTATTGGTGGTCTTCAAGCAGAAAACATGAGGTTAAAAGAAAGGATCAAGGAAATGGAAGACGCCTTAATGACTCTTCCACTTCTTTCCAGTTCTTTGAAAATCGTTGGACCCACCACATCCACTGCTAAATTAAAAAAGGATCCTCAAGATTACTTACATCATCCAGGAGCTATGCGGAGAGAAATATTAAGAAAAGAATGGCATTGATAACAGAGGCTTGGGAAATTTTGAAAAACATGGTTTCTTTTGGCTCGAGGGTGCATGCCTTCCATGATTATTTGCAAGATGACCTAAAGAATGAAGAAGGTTTTTACCTTGATTCTGTAGTCCTCTTTAGTATTAAAGTTTCCAAGATGACATAATTAAGGAGAAGAGAGGAGGATCTTCCCTCTCCAAGTCGAATCAAACAGTTGAACGCGTGTTGGAAAGAAAAGATAAAAAAATTGAATAACATTGTTCAAGTGTGCAAGAAATCTATATCAAGGAGGGAAGAACTATTCAAAAGGCTCAGGGAGGAGGACCTAGACAGAAGCACTAACGAAGTCCAATATCCCAAATTAATCCTCAAGTCATTTTTCCTAACAAAGAAACAATTTGACGAGCAAATTGAGATCTTTAAAGGGTTTTCAGTTGAAAAATTCTATGGTATACTTGAATATGATGAGGACGACATAGAAAATTGGCTAGTGGACTACTCCATGAAAAATCAGGACATTGAATATGCATTAAATGGAATTTCCCTTGGTCTAAGAGACTTGGAGAGTGATCTGTTCAACATCAAAATCTAGCATGAAATCAATGTGGCACCAATGAAAAGTTATATTGAAGATTGGTTTAAGAAATCTATCGAAAAATTGATCACCGTGGGGAAATAAATAGTTGAGACGGTTCCTGTAACCGATAATGAAGACAATAAAAGGTACTAGAAATCAAGTGAAGACACAAAGGAACATAGTAGTAAGTTTATGCTGATCAAATCCTTCTTTACTTTATCAAGTCCTTCATCTATTTATTCCACTTCTTTCACTAGAAAGGTTTAATCAAAGACTGATAACTCCTCTTATCTTCTTACCAGGTCTTGTTGTTCTTTTGTTGTCCACCATATTCCTTATACAAGATTAATTCTTGTGTATATTTCCTTTATGGTCCGTGGGAGCCCCAATCCTAGTTGTTAAGACAAACACATTTTAAATTTCAAAGAATATGTAACAAATTATATATTTTTTAGAAATTTCAAGATAACTACTTCGGGAACAATCTCGAATGTAATTTGTAACCCGGAGTTTTGAATACAAAGTATTTGAGGTTGATCTATCATTATATTAATTTGAGCAGCCCATGTTCACTCTGTTAAAGTTCTTTTATGCATTCATACCATCTTCTTTTTATTTTTATGTGATCATAAATATTTAGTCAAACTGTGATGGATGTGAGGAAATTTGGATTGTTTTCTTTTAATGTGTGAATGTGCTTGGTTCCTGGTCCTTTCTCCGGAACTTTCTTTATAAACAAAAAAACATTTTCCTTTTATTTTTCTTGCAATATTTTTATTTTCTTTGAATTACTACTACAAACTTCTGCAAAGTCCCACATTACGAAAACCTAGAATTCCCAAGAAAATATAAAGAGGAGTACCACCTCTATAAAAACGCAGGGAGATTTATATCCTTGTGAGGGTTTCATTTAGGTCCTAATGGATTCAAGCGTCAAAATACCCCAGGAAAAATATCCTATTCCTCCCTTTGAACCTCCTGTAGTTGAACCAACAATTTTGCTAAACACCCTTACTAGCTTCTCTGCTCCCAAAAACCTCAAGTTAATTGGATACATTAAACATGGGAAAGGAATCATCCTAGTTGATAGTGGAAACACCAATAATTTTATTCATCGCCACATTTCCCAAGAATTCAATTGCTCTATCCATTCCATAAAAAAATTCCAGGTCATGATTTCCAATGGCAAATCCATGAAAGGTGGGGGGTGTTGTGAAAATGTGTACCTACAAATTGGTCAGTACCACCTAGAATATCATATGTTTTCTATAGACATCTACATTTGTGACATATTTCTCAGTGATGAATGGTTATGCAATCATGACCCCATTACATTGGATGTCAAGGACCTAACCTTACAATTCTAATAGAAGGGACACTGATATAGGTTCCAAGGCATCACAACAAGCTCACCTGATATCATCATCTCCCACCAAATCGAAAAGCTACTAAAAGAAATTCATTCTGGCATTATTTCCAAACTCCATTATATTCAAGCCGTTGAGACATCCTTTGTTCATCCTAACCTCCAATCGATAATATCCCGACACTTATGTATTTTTAACACCCCCAATGGCCTTCCCCCTTCTCGCGAAATCCATGGTCATTCCATTCCTCTAGTCCCTGGAAGTCTTCCTCCCAATACTCTCCCTTACCGTTATCCCTTTGCCAATAAAAATGAAATTGAGAAATTTTTTCAAGAAATGATAGAAGTGGGTGTTATCCTTCCTAGTACTATCCCCTATTCTTCTCCAGTTGTCATGGTACTCAATAAATAAGAAACTTTGCACATGTGTCTTGATTTTCGTGCCCTCAACAAAATCACAATCAAGGGAAAATTTCCCATCCCTTTCATTGATGACCTTTTGGATGAATTAAGTGGTGCTCATTATTTTACCAAACTTGATCTCCATTCTGGCTACCACCATATATGTATGAAGGAAGAAGAAACTCCCAAGACTGCATTTCAAACTCATGAGGTTCACTACGAGTTCTTGGTCATTCCCTTTGGCTTGTATAATTCTCCCTCCACTTTTCAAAGTCTCATGAATCATGTCTTATATCTCTTCCTCTGTCAATTTGTCTTATTTTTCTTTGATGATATTCTCATCTATAGTAAAACTTGTCAATCCCATCTTTCCCATGTGGATCAAGTTCTCCATCTACTATCTCAACACCAAATTTTTCTCAAATAGTCTAAATGTTCTTTTGGATCACTTGAAGTTGAGTACCTAGGTCATATTGTCAAAAAGGATGGTGTACGAGTGGATCCTAAGAAAATTGAAGCTATGAAGGATTTTATTCACCCTAAAATTCTTAAAATCTTGTACGTTTTCCTAGGTTTAACGGGCTATTAGAACAAGTTTGTTCAAAATTATGGAAAAATTGCAACTCCTCTCATCGCTATCCTTAAAAAGAATGCTTTTATTTTGAATCTGGTAGCTGATCAATCCTTACAATCCTTGAAAGATTCTATGTGCACAACTAGTATCTTGGCACTACCAGACTGCACCAAGATTTTTGTCTTGGAATGCGACATGTCAAGGAAAGGAATCAGGGAAATCCTTATGCAAGATGGTTGACCTTTAACTTTCATTGGAAAACAACTATTAGAGAGAAATTTGGGCCAATAAACCTATGAAAAGGAAATGTTGGATATTCTTCATGCAGTGGATCTCCAACGTCCTTATCTATTGAGGCAATGCTTCCAAATTAAAACTAATCATCATAGCCTCAAGTATTTTCTGAAACAAATAATTTCATCCCTGGAGCAACAAAAATCGGTGACCAAGTTGTTTGGATGTGATTATGAGATCATATATAAGAAGGGAAAATAAAAAGTGGTTGTTGATTCTCTTTCAAGGAAATATGAAGAATAAGGGTCCCTCTTTTCCCTCTCATTCATTGTAGCATACTGGATTTAGGACATTTTCCAGGAATGACTACAAGACCCCAAACTTTATATCTCAATCCAAAAATTTCAGCAAGATTCTCAAGATTTTCTAGGGTACTCTTGGAAGAATAAAGAGTTTCTCTATAAAGGTCCCCTATATTTAAGCAAACAGTTGAACCTTAAATCCATGGTTCTCTTCAAGTTTCATGCTTCACCTGTAGCTGGGCATTCAAGGTTTACCAAAACCTATGAATGGTTCAAACATTATTTTTTTTGGGACGACATGAAATGTGACATCCACACATTTGTGTCTGAATGTAATACATGTCAATGCAATAAGGGAGAAATAGTTAAATATCCAAAAACACTCCAACTACTTCCAATTCCACCTGCTATTTGGAGGGATATTTCTGTGGATTTCATTATTTACTTAACTAAATTGGGAAATAATTCAATCATTGTGGAGGTAGTAGATTGTCTTCCCAAATATGCTTATTTCTGTTCTCTTCAACACCAATTCACCACATCTAGAGTGGATCAAAATTTTATGGATAATATATTCAAACTTCATGGCATGCCTCATTCTCTTGTCTCTAACCGTGATCCAAATTTCACCAACAATTTTTGGCAAGAAGTTTTCAAGCTCCAGGGAACCCAATTGCATCTCAACATTGCTTATCATCCCCAGACTAATGGAGAAATTGAAGTTTTTAACAAGTGTTTCAAAAAATATCTATGGTGTTTTGCGTCTAAAATAAAAAATTAGTGGGCTTAGTGGTTACCCCTATCTAAATGGTGGTACATCACATATTACCATACTTCCACTCACATGACTCCCTTTGAATCAGTCTATAGGAAAAATCCACCATCGATTCTCTCATACATACTAGCTGTCTCCAAGGTTCAGAAAGTTGAAAAAAATCATAGAGTCTGCGCAACCATTTTTCATACCCTCAAAGAAAATTTGGTCATGGATTAGAATCACATGAAGAAACAAGCAGATCAAGGTCATTCTGAATGTCAATTCATTGAAGGGGACCTAGTGTTTCTTCATGTACAACCTTATAAGTAGAATTCACTCAAATATGAACACTATCATAAAATTTCCCCAAAATTTTATGGTCCTTATACAATTCTCAAGTGAGTTGGCTCTGTGGTCTACCAATTATCTCTGCCCAATCAATCTAAGATCCATCATGTTTTTTATGTCTCATGCTTAAATAAAATTATTGTAACTAAGTGCCAGACTCAAACCAGTCTCCCCGAGTTGGATGAAGAAGGTTCCATTTGGTTGCATCCAAAAATAGTCTTGGAACAATGTGAGCATTGTCTCCATCAATGTGCCATCACAAACGTTTTAGTTCAGTGGAATTATTGTAATAGAGCACTCCTCTGATGGAGGTTTCCCCCTCGAAGGGGAAAGTGACGTTAGATTTATATCAATAAAGGTACCATTGTTGGTGTTGTTATTCTCTATATTTTGTTTTTCTGCTGGTATTTGTTGTAATATTTATGTTTCTTCTTATTATAATTCATATGGTACCATACATAAATTGGAAAAACCGATATTCTTCATTCATATTGCACCCTCTTTTATTTAATCCCTATATTATTAATGTATATTGTAAATATGATGTATGGCCATGGGACAAGCGATGTAATATGAAAATGAATTACATTGAAAAATAATGAAATACAATACACAACCAGCTGTAGATGGATATAGATGGAGTCATGGGGGATAAGTTTCCACAAGAGAAGGGAGAAAAGGAGGGTCCAAGGGGGGGATTTATACATGCCTATTAAACCCAAGCTACCTTTCTAAATTATCTTTGCTATGGAATTTCTATTTCCTTTTTGAATATCCCAAAATCCCAATCATTGAGTGCATGTGAGGGGTTGGTGGGAAAAGTCATCTCACATGGTTATTGAAAGCATGGGCCTGAGTACAATTAACTTTGGGAAATGTGGGAGTCAACATGCATGGGAGAAAAATAAATTCGAATGGGGAGAGAAGGTAATTCTTACAATGAGTTAAAAGAGAGGAAATGTGTGGGGAGTAATGGGATATAGTAGGAAACCATAGTGGGTATTGAGGACAACTTCTCGGGGATAGTAAATGCATGAATAATCAGGTTGTTATGCATATAAGTGATTTTTTTGTGGAATATGTTTTTACCCAAGTGAGCAAATGAGTTGTTGTTGTGAGAATTCTTGTTACAACTACAATTTATGGAGTCCCTAATAGAGATATTTCCTATCCAACCTATGCTGGATACCTATAGGGAAGTAAGATAGTTTGAGGGATTGTGTGGTAGAGAAGGGGATCCCATTCCTTGGGTTGTATGGGTTGACAGGAAAGAGATAGGGTGGATTGCAATTGTTATAGGAATTATCTTGCTATGTTTTTTTTAATTAGGTTTTTAGTGGAAAATAACCATCCATAGGAGACACCCTTTCTTGTGAATTCATAGCTCATCTTAGGGGTGACTTGTTGTTGAGAGAACTAGAGAAAAATTTCTATGGTTGGGTGAAACGTCCATTCTTCTGTATCTATTTGTGTATTTGTAAAGATACGTTATATTATTTACCATGTGTATTCCTAATAAATGTCGAGTTTAATTTCTATGCATTTTATTATGATTTTTTGAGTATTTAGATAATGTTGTGTGTACATAAAATGGTGTGCATTCACATTTTAAAATTTCCTATTGAATGAATGTGTATTTAATCATGCTACATGCATTCAGTTTAACTAGTATTGGATTATTTTGTTGATTTAGTAGGGATGCTACTAGTCACATACTTGATCTCTAACATGAGGCCTAAAAATTCCTTGATGTAAGCTTGAATTTGTCTTGTATGCTTAATATCGAACAACTAATTCAATGCAATATGAGCTTGATTTTTTGGTCCAAATTGAAGCTTCAAGGATACCTTCATCTCTACCTAATTTTCAATATTCTTTGTACTATGATTAACTGAAAATTCCTTTGCTCCATTTCTCCACCATAGCTTTGTGGTACTTGTTAAGAACATTGCAACAAAAATCACCTTGGATTCATCTAAAATTTCATTCATTTGTTCCAAGTACTACTCAACATACCAATAGAGTTTACCAAGTGACTTAGCATTGTGGGTTCCAACTCATGGTTATGCTTTCTTTATGTTTATTCTCATAGGAATTGATGAACTATTCCCAATGTCAATAGTTTTCTTGAACAAGTTGATGGTGTCTTCTTGGTCTCTGGCTTTCCCAACAACAAACTTCAACAAATATTCCACTACTTTTAGTTGTCCATCAACATTAGTGCATTGCACTAGAATTTAAGACAACAAGTCTTCATTCTATTGACACTACATCATAGTAGCATCATAGATCTGACTCATGTGGTCCAACCATGCTTATAAAGGCACTCCCTTCTTTTCATTCTCACAAAGAGTGGTTTTCATGTCATTTATGGATTTCTCCACATTCATAATATTAGTCTTCATCCATGGAGTCTTAGATATTGGTCCACCATCACTGTCTTCATGATGTGAGGCATTCCTTGAATCTAAGTCTACCATTGGAACTTTGCCCAAGTGTCAGTCATTTCATCCTACAATGCTACCCTATGTTCCTAAGACATCAATATAACTCACCATTCCGTGAGGATGATCTGTCTTGGCTTCTTGTTGCTCCAAGGAACTATGTTTATGGTGTTAGTATTTAGGTATTTCCTTTTCCACTTGCCTAACTTATCATCGAATCTTGTTGATTCCTTCCAAGTAACGGTGAAGAGTGCCCAAAGTAATATCTATTTTATTTGAACCAATATTTCCTTTAGAAAGTGGTGAAGAGTATGCTCTACTACCAATTGTCATGGTCCTACAATATTTCCTGAATTTTTCTTCACTTTCAGCAATTGAGGTCATGTGACACTACCTTGCCTTGGGAATTTAAGGGCTTGGATAATCTATTCTTACCACAACTATACTACACCTCTTCAATTAAGGTATTCCCATAACTATTTATTAAGCTATAATATTTTAGTTTGCAACCAATTTCAACCCACACTAAGCACACGTCCAACTATGGCCTTAAATTATCCCAACAATACTTTTATACTTAGCCAATTATTCTACTTAGACAACATGCATTGCAAGAAACAGTAACATTCAAAAACATGAAGAGTACACAACACACATGTATGGGTAGCACCCAAGGTGGGTTCCTTAAATTTATTAGTATGAATAATTATACACACACACACACACACACATGGAGCAAGGGAATGCAACCTTCTAGCTAGAACTCCATTATAGATGCACAATAAATCTAAGAAATATAACCTACTTATTACTTCCCAATATAATTTCACAATTCAACCCCAAAAACATCCACAACCATGCCTATTTTAGGTCCCAAATCTTCCATAATTCACTTCAATCAATGTTCAGGTGTCCATTGTGCCAATCCAAAAACTTAGCACAACCATAAATCCTCTAACACCCTTGTATGAATGGCAATCTTGAATGTTTCTTCTTGAATGAATTTGAAATTTTATGTGTCCTCTTTATATATGAGTCATGCATTAGCCATTTTCTTCTTCTAAGGTGTTGTGAAACCCACTCCTTTCCAAAGTCGATCCAATGTGCAACTTGTTCACCAACCCTGGCTGTGCATGCTCAGAGGTAACTTGTCCACCAATTGCTTGCACTTGATAGAGTATCCACACCCTTCGGTGATACAAATTGAGGCCAGAATGGGTGACTCAGTAGGTGTTAAATTATATCCACCTAAATCACTCAAGTGTTCCCTATCATTCTATAGTACCTTTGACAATCATTCATTACACATTGGTTAAACGAGTGCCTAGTCAACCTTTGTGTACAAAACCTTGTAATTTCTCAATGAGTAGTTTTTTCTTATTGCGTTGCTAGAAAGACTCCACCTATGCACCATTTTATATTCTAGATGAATCATATTGGTTGAATGCTCGCAACTCTCCCACAAGTACTCGTTCCAAATGACCAACACCACAAGCTTGTCATTGTCTCTAAATTTATTCCTCTACAAATTTGTGGTGCCAACCAATCATGGGATTCCTCCACTTGAATTTTGTATCATTGTGCAGGCCTTGGTGAGTAATAAATCATTGAAATATAACATGGACGAAGTTTGGTTAGGTGACTAGATTATGGAGTTGGATTGGATCTGCTATATGTAGAGATAGTAATTATGGTTGATTATCAGATTGTGTAGTTTGAGGTTAAAGGT
>ML810708.1:859-17713 GCA_009831015.1 Picea engelmannii
TGAAAATGTCTCCTTGGTATATATAGGAGACTAGGAGGTATAATTACAACTAATGGCCTAAAGCCGACATAAATAAAATAACATTACTAATATAATATGCCCCAATTAAGGGGTAATGGGCCAATATTAGGGCTTAACAATTTGTCAAGCCAAATGACATAACAAGCCATTCATACAATCCCTCATTTTTCTTGAATATTGTTTTCCACTCATCACCTTCTCTCATCCTTATCTAGTGACATCCACTTTTCAAATCTATCTTTGAAAAATAATTCGCTCCACTTAAACAATCCATCAAGTCACCCATCCTTGGCAATGGAAATCTGTACCTGATGGTGATCTTTTTGAAGGCCCTTGAGTTGGTACACATTCTCCATCCTCCATCCTTCTTCGGACTCAATATAGTTGGCACTGCACACAGAATCAAGCTTTCTCTAACCAATCCTTTGTCTAACAGATCCTGAAACTGTCTTTTCACCTCTTCATTCTCTTGAGGTGTCAACCTGTATGCTGCTTTATTCGGCAGGCTTGCTCCTGGTATCAAATCAATGTGATGGTTGATACTTCTGATAGGTGGAAATGATCTTAGCAACTCATCCACTACTATGTCAGCAAAATTCTCTAGCAAATCCTAAATTTCCTCGGGCAAATCTTCCATTGAAGTACTCGTAAGGATAACTTTCGGTTTCCTCACTACAGAAAACTAGATCTCTTGTTCCTTCTTGACTTCATTCTAGATTTCCTTACCACTCATGAGAAGTATGCTCATGTTGGATTCATCCTTCACTTTCTTCTCTTCAATTGGAAGAAACATGTGTGTCCTACCATTCTTATCCAAAGTATAGGTATTTCTTCTCCCATCATGAATGGAATTCCTATCATACTTCCATGGTCTTCCCAACAAAACATGACATACATCCATGGGAATCATATCACATGGGATTTCATCTCTATATCCACCTATTTTAAATTCAACAAGGCATTGTTTAGTTACTGTTACCTGGTGATCTTTCTGCAACCATGAGACTTTGTACAACATCAGATGTGTAGTCTTCTACAGCTCCAATTTCTCCACCATCTCTATGGATACTAGTTTTCAGTGCTCCCACTACCAATTATTACCTTGAAAACTCTATGTTTAGTCTTGCAAGTTGTTCTGAACAAATTTTTCCTCTGCACTGGCTTTTTAATCTCTGGCTCTTGCTTCAAAAGAAACTTCTTTATCATCAAGAATTTCCCATTTTCTGCACCTTCTGCCTCAATATTTCATATCTATGCTTCCAAAATCTGAGCTTCGCCTCCTTATTTCTTTCTCTCGGGGCATTCCCAAGACATGTGCCCTGTTTTTCCACAGGAATAACATCTTACTTCTGCTCCTCTGCCTCTTCCTCTTCCTCGAGGAAAATAATTCCTACCACCAGACTGTCTCCCTCGAGAACTTCATCCTCTCTCAGAGTGACTATGTGGCTTCTCTATCTCACCTTTGGGATTTTGTGTCTTGTCATGGGCAACTCCTTTGCCTATGTTCAAGCTTCTACCTTTGTTTTGTTGACTCTTCTTTCTGGCCAACTTATCTTTTTATTTTAGCACGATCTAATACACATCCTCTACTTTTCTAACTGTCGCCATGCTGATTTCGTCCTGGATTTCATATCTCAGGCCGTTGATATACATGAAAACCTTTTCCTCATCTCTCTCTTTCAGTCCATCTTGATGTTTAGTCTGTAGAACTCCTCCATGTATTCCTTCATAGTCATTCCCTTCTGTCTCAGGTTCTTCAATCTCCTAAATAGGTTTATCTGGTAATATTTGGGTATGAATTTAGCCTTTATCTTGGCTAACATTCTATCTCAACCCTTAATCTTTTGTTTTTCTTTTCTCCTCTTGTCATCCTGCAGTTCATCCCACCACAATGTTGCATGTCCTTTTAACATGGTGACAAAATGTTTCACCTTCTTCTCCTCATCGACATATTCATAGTCGAAATACTCGTCCATTTCTCCTATCCAATCAAGAAATTCTTTAGTGTCTAAATTTCCTTCATACATTGGGATGTCGATTTTCGCTCTGGCTCCCAACTTGACAACCGCTTTCAGCAAGCATTCTTCCGCAACATCCTCGGCTACAACTTCTTCAAATTCCACTTCTTCATGCTCTGCATTACTGATGTCTCCAACATTAGGTTCTCTTCTTTATGTTATATCCATGGCATATAGCCTTGCTATGAGTTCTCTCATTTCTCTTTCCATAAATCTATTTTCTACAGGTGACTTTACACATCTTCTAGGCGACATTGTGCTTATGTATCTAATACCACTTGATGATATCAGTCTACTTCTCCCTCTCCTGATTCTACAGAAATAAATTATGTGCCTACTATGATACCACTCTGGTGCAACCCCCCCCTCTCTCCTAGGGACTTCTCAACCTCTTGGTCAAGGATCATTCAAGATACTAAGTCAGATCAACTTTTTGGGTACCTATGGGTACCTAAAACCACTATACACAGGCCCCTTTTCTCCTAAGTGACCATGGGCTATGACCGTGGATCAACCCCTATACAATTTTGAGATTCATGGATATCATGATCTCTAGCTTCTATTCTTTCTGAAGCGCTCTTCTCCAAATATCTAGATCTTTGTCACATGTTTCCTTGGATTCTGACAGCCCAACAATGTTTCGAGTTTCACGACTTCGCGAAACTCCTATTCTCCTTGCACACAAACTTTCGGACATCTGAATCCTGACTGATCTATTGCCATGTGTCCTCTCCACAATCGACAATTGAGGTTACTTCGCGAATTCATGAGTTCACAGATCTCCTTCTGCAAAACCTCCAAACTTCCCTAACCATGAAGTTCCGAAACGCTTTCAGTCGACCTCCATGTAATTCTCCCAAATCTGACGGTCTGGAACAATCTCACCTCCCTCCAGAATAGATCTGGTTCGTGGGTTTTGGGAAACCTTAAAGGATTATTTCCTTTGAATATTTATCACTGCTCTCCCTCTTGAACTTATCTTTCCTCGACTTTCCTTGTTCCTCTTAATGCCTTCTTTGACACTTAGTCAAATTTTCATCTTGTGCACACCTTGCAACATGTTCTCCTCCACAAATCAATTTCTTTGTGGATGACGTCGCACACTTTGCAACTGTTCTCCAACCACTTCTCTCTTACTAAAGTCATGCTAATCCTCTTGAGCTTACAATTCTGAGACTCTGTCACGCAATCCTTGCAGAAAAACTTCCTTCAATCTTGACCATCGAAGGATGACCTTGCACTCCTTGCAATAGTCCTTTCACACTCGATTATTCCTCCTGAATAATATGACTCTAAGCGAAATTCCTCCAACATGCCAACTTCAACTATCCCAGTGCAACCTTTAAGTCAAAACAGACTCGGTCACGCACTCCTTGGGGACACCTATGCACTCCTTGCATACATAAGTTTCATGCTACATCTTCTGAGCTTCGAGTCAAAACAGACTCAGTCATGCACGCCTTGTGGACGCCTATGCACACCTTGCACTCTCTCATAGAAGAGAAACAATTGAAACTTATTCAATCCTCACAATGAATCATACATTCATCTATGTAAATGCATTCATAGACCACAAGAACAACAAGTAACAAAGAATTTTGAATAAATAGAAAGTCTACCATTCATTCATCTAGATATACACAACAACACCATACATTTGGGACAATACTCCTCTGTCATATTCATTAAAAAGTCATATACATGGATTCATACATTGTTCTTCAACACTCTGCAACATATACAATAGGTTTAGCAGATCATCAACAACTAGAGAGCCAACAACAACAACAAACTACAATGGAAACCTGCACAATAGATTCAACAACCTTTTCTCGTCAACAATACAAAGATTTATACAAGAGGGTCTCTTTGAGTCTTTCCCTCCATTTACTCTAATCTATCATATCAAATTAAATTCATTCAACTACTTAATATTTATTACAATAAATATTCGAGTCAGACAGATAAGAGCAAGAGATCCAGATCTATACTGCAATCTTTCACATTAAATAAAAATATGTTCCCGCATCAATCTTAAGCGATGGATCAGCCTCCAAACATTAGATATGTTCATAAATCAAAATCGTTTCCAGATATTACATTAATATGATAACTTTGGAATTCAAAATACTTCAAAATACGTGCTAGTACGCCCAGTTTTCCTCCATACACAATTTGTTGGCGATGCTTCTGCATCATTTTCTGACCTGTCATGTTCTTGGAGGCACCACTATTTATGAGCCAAGTATCCTCTCCATGTGTCACAGATCTTGAGAGAGAGGAAAACAAAACATGTTCTTCAATATCTTATTTAGTTAACTTTTTGGGTGGCTCATCATCTTCATCTGCATGGGCATGATGTATTTTGTTATTTCTCCTCTTGTATTCTTCCCTTCCGGAAGGATAGTGATAAGAGGGGAAATTGTTTCCCTTTCTTTGACCATTATGATATTTTTGGAATCTCTTTGGAGAGTGATATTCTTTATGAAAGTGGGTCTCCTTTTGAAAATTATACCTTTTCTTTCCACCCTTAGCATAAGAAGCTAGGGATTGATCTTCATCTCTTAATAGGACGGCTTATCGGTTGGCCACTCTTACTTCATCTTGAACACATTCTTCCCATAAATTGTCAATTTGGGGTTTCTATTTTCTTACACAGATAGTTTGGATGAAGGCACCTCGAGGTCTTGTGAGAACATTAATATTTGTCATCACTAGTTCATCTAGTTCATATTCATCTAAGTTCTCTCTAGTTTTATTTAACTATTCCTTGAATTGAGAAACCCTAAAGAAATAGTCTTGAATCATTTCTCCTTTTTGCATCTTTGTATTCTTGAGTTGGGTTCTCAAGTTCATCCATTATTTCCATTATTTCCTTCATACATTATGGTTATGGAATAAAACATGTATTTTGGAGTACTATTAGAAGTGATCCAGGTGGATATCATTGGCCACCTACCTATTCCACTGGCTCGAAAAACATTTTTCCACCTTGGCAATTTTTCGGTAGTTTTTCGAGTTCCAAACTTCCAAGGCCATTTTGAGGATTTGGGGCTGAGGTGATTGCCCGGGGAATTGATGTGGGCCAGTCGAAATTTTTCTTCTCAGTTAGATATTTCCAATGGGCTATCATGTGCCTAAAATGGATATCATATGCAAAAGTTACGACCCCAAGAAGTTGATGTACTAACTTACCCAAACGGGGCCCACGTGAGTTTTGGCACTTCATCTCCTAGGGTTAGGTTTTTGGATGTCTAGGTTTTCTGAAATTCATGTTTATTGTAAAAGGCCTTGAGAGCCTCATTGTAGCCATCTTCTTGTGAATGAGCAAAGTCCTCACATCTCTTTTTAGAGATAAGCTGCCACCATTCCAACAAGCTTGTTTTTCACTGCATTTTACAGTTTCATCTTATTTCCTTACCGAATAGAAAACCAGTTTTATTGTATCTCTGTTATTTTTTGTTAATCATGTTTTAATAATTTGTATTCATTTCATTCTTGTCAGCCTCCCAACTAGATGTGATATAATAAAAATGCAATCTCACACAGGCACACTTAACACATTGATGAAGAAATGTGCTTTGTCATTAATCAAATGAAAATGGTATTACAACAAGAATATCAACATTTATATAGTTCTTAAACAACAAATCAACATGACAACATTGAAAAATAATCTCCAAGTTATCTCTCCTTCACTACATTATGAGCTAATACATATAGAGGCACATTCTGCCACAATTACAACAGATTTGATGTACAAATTGTGTCCCATGTTTCTCATGAACATAATGGAGATTTTTGACATCCAAGAAGGTAGTTCTAACTATCAGATCACTCTTTTACTATTCAAAGAACTTATAATGATATTCATACTATTCGTATGACACAAAGTGCATATGAATAGTATCCTCCATATCGTGAAGATGTATTTCATTTCAAAAGATGTTTTCGTTACCATCCTGCGCACAAAGGAATCGTCTGCACACTTGACCAAAGGATTGTTCCTCGAGAAGAAATACTAAGTGTGATCTCATGAACACCGCATGATATCTAATTGGTCATATTCAAAACCCAGGTGGTTGATCTGCAACAAGAATATCAAAAGTATTCCAACGAAAGAGACCAAGTACTGAAATGCACTGTTAGTACTAGCATGAACTGGAGGTACCAGACGTGAACTATGGTACTAGAAATGAGTTGAGCCAAACATCATTAGAAAATATGTTCTATACATTAAATCTAATTCATCAAAGACATATGAAATCAACAAAAACATGCAAAATTTACCTCTTATATCTTGTCAAGGATGTTTGGCTTTAAGAACGCATGAAAACATGGAAAGAAGGTAATAACCTAGTCATAGGTGAGGTAAAGGTGGTCAAAGAGGGAAAGTGATAATTAAAAAATGTGTCAAAACCATGGGCTAGCATGTCCCCCATGAATGTGTATTTTCATGTCCTCATGCAAACACATTTCCTGAAAAGCCCACAAAATTTGGCAAAATTGCAGTGGCCTCATGGATTGTTGGTGAAGCCTAGCAACATCAATAAAAATTTTGAGGTTTCCTATTGGTGTGGTCCTTATTTTAATGAATCTCCTCTTGTATGGTTTAGTAGGTTCTATGGGCATCTTATATAATTCTATGTTCTCTTCATTGAGCTTCTCATTCTCATCGAGAAACTTTTGACTCTAACCCTTTAATTTCTCATTTTCACCTTTTATACAATGACTCAAAACCCTAAATTCTTCTAATTCTTTATTCAATTTGTTATTCTCCTTACACTTCTTTCTTAGTTTAGCAAGTGTTGGATTACCAATAGAATAAGCAGAGGTTATCTGTATGTTAGATGCTTCTTGCATTTGATCATTAAGTTGAGGTTCAATTGGGGTTGATCTGGACTCGACTGGTGTAGCATTCCCTTGTCCATCTAATTTAGAAGGTGTAACATATCCCTTTCCATATAAAATAGAAGGTGAATGTATTTTACTGTATGAAGTGGCAATATTTGTTTTATTAGAATCTTTAGAGACACTTGGAGTTCCCTTAGTGTTTTCTTCTTCAATGTCTACATTAACACATTGGGAATGAGTCAAATTTTGTTGAGGAGTAGGGGATGATTTCTTAACTCGATCCTTCCTCTATTTTTCCATATTCCTTTGGGAGATGAGGTCTTCATCATCACCTTTATTGTTGTTTTGTGAACCTCGGGATTTATAAATTTCAATAATTGGATCAACAAACACATTTATTTTTTCAAAATCATCCCAATTATCACCCATGATATGTCATTATTCCATAATAAATATCTTAATAAACCCATGGTGGTGAAGACTTCTAAGATTATTTTTAGGGTTTTTATGGACTTGTTGGGGCATTTTATGGAGAATCTTCCAAAGATAATAAGCAAAATTAAATTGATTGTCACTCTCAAAGTGCAACAAAATTATGATGCGATAAAGAAATGTTCTTGCATACCTACCCTCACATGTTAGATACTTATGAAGAATGACCAGAGGTTTTCGCCACATTTCCTCAAGCCATGACCTGGGAACTCCTTTGGATTAGTTGACATCTTGATGTCTGGGTTTCAAAAATCAGGCATAAATTTGTCTGTCAACAGTCTTGTTTTTAAACCACCTATCACCACTTTATGATAGGTCAATTTCCTTAGCTACAATCGTCTATGATACATTCATTAATAATTCATGGATGTGGGAAAAATTCCCATTAAAATCCTCTATGAATTTCAGTGCAACCTAGTCATTGTACCCCTGAAATTTCAGAAAGAAGGAATGGCATCCTGCAACACTGAAAATTTCTTTGCATGAGTTGTACTAAAAAAGGCCCTCTAAATCTTCAATTAACCTTGGTTCATGCCTATTGACCACCATTTTGGCATACGTGGAAAATGGACATCGATGTAAACCTATAGTATTTAGACCCTAAAAAATGAGAGTAGAGAGGTTTGAATTGTGGATGTAATGGATATAACATTAAACAACTAGTATTTTTGTTTCTGGATGAGTTTATAACTCATTTTGAATCCTTGATGTGATTCAAAATGAGCAATACTTACGATGATGGCTTCAATGATATCAATAAGAAGGTAATGATCATATGTTATATTATGAATTATCTACTAAATTCAGGTGAATTTTAATGCAATTACTCAAAATGGGTATTGAAATCATGATATAAAATAATAACTCGAAATGAGTATAGAAAATCGTGGTTTAAATCAATCATTAAAATAGTTGAAGGATTGAACCACAGTTTGAATGATGAGATGGTAGTGGTATATGAAAGGTATGGATAAGTGATGGACATATAACTTGTATATATAGGCCTACTCATAAAGTTATAAAAACATGGGATGTGAATGATAGGATAGGAGGTAGTGATAGGTATAAACATAAGAAAAATATGGGGTAGGGAAACAAGGTAAAGCTAGTTATGTTCATTAGTGAATTTCCTCTATCCTTAACAAACTAAAAATATATTCTTACCTCAATTTCCCCACTCATTTATATTTACAAATGTGTTTTGGCTCTTAGCTAGGTGTATGGAACTAGAGTTTTTGAAAAATTGTTGCAAGTATGAGCATGCCCAAAATGTTGTAGATTACTCAAAAGAGGAATTTGATGTAAAATTTTGAAACCTTGGAGATTAATCACACCTATGTTTAATATTACAACAGACTTCTGAAACATTTGGATGCCGAGTATTTTGATAGTTGTTTCCATCCCATCTCATTCGAACCATGAGGAATGTAGAAAATTCAAAATTTGCATCTACAAATGTCCTAGCACCCCTTATACAATTTTGGTACCCATTATACAATTCTGGTACCAGAAGAACAAAGATTCTTTAAGAGTTGTAATAATGTTGTTGATGTGAATTCTGAACTAGATGGAACAAATTCTAATGGAACAAATGTTGATGTCAATTCTTATTAAAGAAATGGAGATGAAAACTTCAACTTTTACCTGCAAATTATGGAAATTTTTTAAAATTCTAAACTTATTGGTGGAACACAGGTTGTAATATGAAACCAAAAATACTATATGATGGTGCTCATGGATGATTCTTCCACAAAGGTACATCTATTGTTGAAATCAGATCGGATCTTGGTGCCAAGAACTATGAAAACAAAATAAATGTAGCTATCGCGGGAACAATGAAGCAAGGAGGTGGGGAGTCAAAACATGACTCTCTCAAGATCTGTAATGAGGAAGAGATCTGATCCCTCGAAAAAATATCTTCCAAATAAATAGACAAGCTCCTATTTTTGAAAAAATCACTTTGTTCTAACTTCCTTGCATATCATTCCCCTTTTATTCACACATTGCAAACTGTTGTCAAAACTGCAAACCAAATATTCTTCACCAGAACCCAAATCTTGGCACAATTCTATATATGTGAGTAATTGTTTTGAAGTTGAACATAAAGAGAAATCATTGGATTACCAACCAATAATGAATTTCGTTAACCAATGTGAGAATAGTCACCATTAATGCCAATGAGTGTCAAGGTTCCCTAGTACATCTTGCTAGGTACAAATTGATGAGTTGAAGTTAAGTCACCTACAATATGTGATAAAAAGGGGGCATTGAGGAATTTCCACTATCATAAGTGAAGGAGCCTTGCATTAATGCATGCAATCCTCTAGGTACTATAAATATCTCTAACCTTAGTCCCTGATAATGTGTTAAAGTTGATGGGACAAAGTTTGTCAGAAGGAGGGCCTTAATGAACCCCCCATCATATAACATAATAATTTGAATAATACAAGGTAGATCCAACAACTGTATGAAATGTTTTTATCTTGGACTTTCCCACCAGTAACATGGATTTCAAGCAAGGCCATGTCTAGCTACACCAGCAAGTTGATTTTCATAACTAGACTTACTTTTGTCTTTACTTAAAAAAAAAAAAATTAATACACACACACATATAGAAATTATAAAATACGTGAGTAGAGGTTGAAGAGGGGGGAGGATATCCCCTACTCACAACCTCGATCTCTGACTATTGCAAGATATCATGAAAAACTCTTCCTTGGACATAGGTTTATGATACAATCTCAACCTATGACCATTAACCACAAAATAAACCTGACCCTAATCAATCATCTTAATTATCACCAAGATATTATCGAAGATAGTTATGACCTCATAGGGCCCCAACCAACATATCGTGAGCTTTCTCTTGAAATTATTGAATTTCAAGTCAAAGAGGAGGGCCAAATAACCTGGCTTGAAGTGCTTCTTTCTAATAAATTTGTTGTGCCACTTTTCTTGATACTCATGGAAAAGAATGGTACATAGTTATGATACAGGTACATAGTTATGATTATTTCAATTTAGGGTTGTTGACTAATCAAAAATTAGTCATGTGAGACTAAAGTATGAAAATTCTAGTCTCTTGTTGTTAGAGTTAAGGAAGGTTCACAGGTATGTGATCATATACACCAAGTCTATTACAAAGTTACAAATCATATTTCGATGATGAAATTGATGAGGGCTTTTGGTTGAGGTACATGTTGGGTACATAGCTGAGACAAGTAGTTGATGAGTTGGAACATACATGAGGTGTATAGTAGATGATGTTGGTACATCTTAATGAGTCATAGTTGATGAGTAGTTGATACATGATTGGTACATACTTGGTACATGGTTGGAAGCACTCGCTAGTAGTATTGTTGACACATGGTTTATGGATGATGTAGCATACTTGTCTTGGTATATTATTAGAAGAACATATTGATCTTGGTTATGATTATGAGTTGTTGTGTAATTTTTGGTTGATGCACATCTTTGAGAGTTTTCTTAGTGATTGATCTTGGTGAGTAGATCTGATTTGGTTTATAATACTGATGAGACAAGTTTTTATGATAGGTTGTTTGGATGGGTTGTTGTGAAAAGTTATTTGTACAAGTTTGGTGCATGGTTGATGCACTTGTTTATGGTACAGGTTGATTACAGGTTGAGGTACATGTTGATGCATGGTTCATGTTATTGGTATAGGTTGTTTGGTGCAGGTTGATTGGTACGGGTTTACAGAAGTATATCTCACAGTGATAGTGTGGCAGTGGTTCCATCATTCTACTTATATGTCAGAGCGGTTGGACGTGTAAAGGATGGGTGGTTGTAGTCACCTTTCGGTTGTAGCCAAAGAACATAGGGGGTTGAAGCCTCCTTCTGGTTGTATCCAGAGAATTGGGGAGTTGGAGCTTCCCTTAGGTTATACCCTGAGAAAATAGGGGGTTGGAGCCTCCTTCCAGTTGCAGCTGGAAAACAAAGGAAGTTGGTGCTTCTAATGAATGTAATTCTTAAAGACATATAAGAAAAAGAATTATGTGGTTTTCTCCTGCTTTGGGTTTCCACATAAAACATTGGTGTACTGTGTATGTGTGTGATTTCTCATTTGTTCATTCTTTATTTACTCTGCAACTATTGGATTATAATGCTACATTGATATAACACTTGCATTTTATGCTGAAAAATGATTAAATTTATCTATTATTGATTCACCCCCCTCTCAGTAATCCAACAATTGGTATCAAAGTTGGTTCCTTTAGGAAACAATTTAACCACTGGAAGGAGATCATGGATTATTCTGAGAATGGAGTACCATTGTTTAATGGTTAGAATGGTTTTAAGTATGATATGTGCATGTTGGATTACTAAGAGGGGGGGTGAATCAGTAATAGAGCAGTTTAATCCTTTTTAACCATATAATCCAAGTTTTATATCAATGAAGCATTATCATCCAATAATTTCAGAGTAAATAAGCAATGAAAAATGAACAAACATACACATACACAGTACACCAGTGTTTTACGTGGAAACCCAAATCAGGAGAAAACCACGGAATTCTTTTTCTTAAATGTCTTGAAGAATTACATATATTGGAAGCACCAACTTTCTTCTTTTTCCAGCTGCAACTGGAAGGAGGCTCCAAACCCCTAGTTTCTCAGGATATAACCTGAGGGAAGTTCCAACTCCCGAATTCTCTGGCTACAACCAGAAGGAGGCTACAACCACCTATGTTCTATGGCTACAACCGAAAGGTGGCTACAACCACATGTCCTCGCCCCGTCCTGCCACCCTCAAGTAGAAGTAGAATGATGGAACCATTGTCAACCTGTCACTGTGAGATATACCACTGTAAAACTATACCAATAAATCTAAACCATGCATCAACCTATACCTCAACCTGTAATCAACATGTACCATAAACAAGTGCATCAACCATGCACCAACCTGTAAAAAATAACTTGTAACCAACTTGTACCATAAACAAGTGCATCCAACCATGTACCAAGTATGTACCAATCATTTTTCAACTACTAATCAACTATGACTCATCAATATGTACCAACATCATCAACTATACACCTCATGTATGTGCCAACTCATCAACTGCTTGTCTCAACCATGTACTCAACATGTATCTCAACCAAAATCCCTCATCAATTTAATCATAAAAATATGATTTGTAGCTCTATAATAGACCTGGTTTATATGATCACATTCCTGCAAACCTTCCTTAACTTCAACAACCAGAGACTAGCATTTTCATCAAACTTTTCTTTAGTCTCACATGCCTAGTTTTGGATTAGTCAACAACCCTAACTTGAAGTAATTATAACTTTGTACCTGTAATGTATAAAGATATGAAACTTATACAAAATGTTCTTCATTATTGTTTATGCAATTCCTCCAAGTGTCACTACTTGGAACCTCTCATAAATGGATTTATAGCAAAAATGGCATACCTTGCTGAATTTTGGTTTATTCTAGAGAGCGACCTTGTAGAGCGTTCCCTGCATGGAATATTTGTAGAATTGATATGAAAATATTACACAGAATACTAAAAACATTACCCTAACCAACACATTTTTTTTCACTAAATTTGGATCTGTTATGAAGAAGTTATGACGTTTTTACTGGAAACACCTGTTTTTGACTAGTTTCAGGACTAACCACAAACATTATTTTCCATGGAGTGTAACTCCAACAATACAATGACCCACAAGCTGAATTTTTTACCACAGATACTTGGATATGTTTTATCAATGGAATAGAAATTTCACAGTCTGAATGATTATATAAAAAAAATTATAGCTAAAATGGTGAGATGACCTGTAAATAACATACCTTAGAAAGCACCATCAAAAGAATTTATCCTTCCTTGCATTTCGGCTTTCTTTTCTTCACCTTCCCTCAGAATTTCGGATTAGATATCCTTGGTTACCTCATACACCTATACATATTCAATATGCTCAAGTGTGTTTAAAATGAGAGAGCCTTGCCTCTTATTTATACTCTCCAAGTAGCTTCCTTAAAAACATCTTCTAGGTCACTCAGCCCCACTTTCCTTATTTTAGGGTTAACCCACTTCTAATTTATCCATTAAATTTATTATTGAATTAATTAATTTTGTATTCACTTTGAATTATGATACACTCATTACTTCACTTTATTATTTACCTTTTAAAATCTCTTAAACCACTTTGACTACTTTGACCTTTTGCGGCTTCTAGATGACATATGAGGGTCCTCCAACTTCGTAAGGTCATAACTCTCAAACCGTGAGGAGTTATGTGGTGTTCCACATACCACCAAAAATAGAATGACATGTACTATCCATATAGAATAGTGTTATATGAAAATATATCATAACTCATATCATTATCCATCAAACAAACTTGGGTCCATTACCCAAACCTGGGGTCTCCAACTTCTCATGGCCATAACTCTCTAACCGTGAGGATTTATGTGACGTTCCACATAACAACGGAAATAGAATGACAAGTACTATCCATATAGTATATTTTGCCTAACAAATTCATTATCCTTCATCTCATTATTCCACAATTAAGCATGGGTTCTCTTACTCCGTAAAGCGTCTTCTTGTGAGGGCTTTCACCATAAGGGGACCACTTTGGAGTTCATCCATATTTACTTATTATCAACCATGACAAGAAAATAATTAGTCAACTTTACATAAAACAATATTGGTTCCATTACCTAAACCTTTGTGTTGCGGGGCTTTCTTCAAGGGTTGACATCAATGACAACCAACCTTAATCAACAATCTCCCCCTTTGGCATTGATGACAACACTCTAATGCAATACTGAAATCATATCACTCATGCTCCCCCTAGAACCATGCCTCTGTCCTCTGTATCTGATAAATTTGTCTCTTTCCTCTACATTTGATAAATCTGTTCCCCCTGGAACCATGTCTCTATCCTCTGCATCTAATAAATCTCTCCCCCTTTGTCATCAATGGAAAAGGTATCTTTCCATCTGGGGTTGCTCCCCCTGACTAAACTATCCTCTTATGGTTCTTCCTCGTGTACATATAAGACATATAATATAAGCATTAAAAAATCATTCAAAAATAATTCATTTTGGAGTAGAAATAACTCCAAGTCTTTGGTGAAGATATTCAAAGGCTTCCCATGGAAGTGGTTTTGTAAAGATGTTTGACACTTGTTCTTTTGTGCCCACATTCTCAACTTTGATGTTATTTTCTGCAACCTGTTCCCGTAGAAAGTGATACTTGATTGGAATGTGCTTCGTCTTGGAGTGCATCAGTGGGTTTTTTGAGATACTGACGGCACTTGTATTATCACAATATATTGGAATGGGCTCATCATACTCAACCAGTATATCTGTCAAATTTTGTTTCATCCAAAGAACCTGTGTACAACATGTTGTTGCTGCAATATACTATGCCTCAGCTGTAGATAGAAATATTGATGATTGTTTCTTGCTTAGCCATGATACCAAACACTCACCTAAGTAGAATGTTGCTCCATTGGTGCTTCATCGGTCATCCATACAACCTACCCAATCTGCATCTGTGTAGGCAATAAGTGATAGATATTTTCCTTTTGGATACCATAATCCAAACTCTTCTTCTCCTTTGAGATATCTGAAAATCCTCTTTACTGCTAATACATGTGATTCCTTTGGTGTTTCCTGAAATCATGCCACCTGTCCAACTTCTTGCATTACATCTAGTATGGATGTTCTCACATATAGTAGGTTGTCAATCATTGACCTGTATTGCCTCTGATCTGTAGACTTTGAATCATCTTTCCTCAACTTACAACTGGTTTGCATGGGAGTGATAACTGGTTTTCAATCTTCCATTCCAGACCTCTTTAGCATTTTTCTAATATACTTGGTTTGAGAAATAAAAATTTATTGGTTGCTTTGACCTATCTGAAGTCCCAGAAAGAAGGATAGTTCTCCAAGTAACGACATTTCAAATTCATTATGCATGTCTTTTGCAAATTTCTGGCTTAACCTATCATCATCACTACCAAAAATAATATCATCAACATAGACTTCAATTAATAAAATATTACCTTGACTTACCTTGATGTAGAGGTTGTTGTCTGCACTTCCTTTTCTGAAACCCGCATGTTGCAGATGCTTATCCATTCTGGAGTACCATGCTCTAGGAGCTTGTTTTAGAACATACAAGGCCTTCTTTAATTTACATACATATTCTGTGTTCTCTGACAACTGAAATCCTTCTGGTTGTTCAATGTAGACTTCTTCTTCAAGTTCCCCATTCAGAGAAGTTGATTTTACGTCCATCTGATATACTTTAAAAAATTTGGATCATGCATAGCCTAAAAGTAAACGGATTGTTTCCATTCTGGCAACTGGGGAAAATGTCTCTTCAAAGTCGATTCCTTCAATCTGTGCATATCCTTTACATACCAATCTAGCTTTGTTCCTTGTAACATGTCCATAATAATTCAATTTATTCCTAAAAACCCATTTTGTGCCAATCACATTCTTATTCTTTGGTCTTGGAACCAATTCCCAAGTGTCATTTTTCTCTATTTGATCCAATTCTTCACCCATGGCCTTACTCCAAAATTCATCCTTGTTGGATTCTTCAAAATAGTTTGGTTCAATTGTAGATAAGAGTGCTAGGTGTGTTTGTTCTGGTGAACAGATTTTTCTTCTAGTCTCAACTCCTGCATCTTTGTTTCCAATAATCTAATCTGAAGGATGATTCATCTGTACTCGTTTGCTAGGTGTCTTTGGAGATACTTTGTGAACTTTCTCTTCTTCTTTTGGTGGATTCTCTTCATATTTATCTTCCTCTTCTACTTCTTTTTCATCTTCCTCTTCAAAACATTGTTCCATTGATTTGTTTTCTTCTTCCTTTGATTCTAGTCTACCTGTTTCATCAATTATTACATTGATTCTTTCCACAACTTTGTTCAATCTTAGATTGTAACACTTGTATGCTTTCCTTGTACTTGAGTAACCAACAAGTATTCATTTGTCCACATGAGAGTCAAACTTTCCCATTCTTCCATCTTCTCTTTTGATGTATCATTTGCTTCCAAAAAATCTGAAGTGCTTCACATTTGTTGGTCTTCCTTTCCATAGCTCATAGGGAGTTTTATCAGTGTTGTTTCTGAGAATTACTCTGTTTTGAATTTGAAATTTTGTATTCACTACTTGTGTCCAAAATATATTTGTCAATATGGAATCCATTAGCATTGTTCGAGCCATTTCTTCTACTGTCCTATTATTTCTTTCAACAACTCCATTTTGTTGAGGTGTCCTTGCAACGAACAATTGTCTTTTTATTCCATGACTACTACAGTAGTGTTGGATTATTGAGAGGGGGGGTGAATCAGTAATAGAGCAATTTAATCTCTTTTAACCATATAATCCAAGTGCTATATCAATGAAGCATTATTATCCAATAACTGCAGAGTAAATAAGCAATGAACAAATGAAAAATCATACACATACACAGTAC